>JACGAQ010000161.1:0-279889 GCA_014119065.1 Orius insidiosus
GCTCCGATAGCCAGGCCGCACTAAAAGCACTATCTGCCCCGAAAACACCTCGGTGGTGGTGCGGGACTGTTTAAAGGCCCTGGGAGAAATATCCGCCGACAACTCTGTCTTGCTGTCATGGATACCAGGGCACTCGGGGCTCAGGGCAATGAGAAGGCCGACGAGCTGGCCCGCAAGGGATCAGAAATGACCCCCATTGGCCCTGAGCCCTTCTGTCACATTTCTAGGAGTGTGAAGAGTGAGGAGCTCAAAAGGCAAACTCTCTCTGCTACTTTGACGAGATGGCATAAAGCTCGAGGTCAAAGGCATGCCAAGATGTTCATTAGTGGACCACGGCATGGATTTACAGCAGACCTGCTCAGGCAGGGCAGAACCAAAGTCCGCATTATGGTGGGTCTGCTGACTGGCCACTGTAAACTCCGTAAGCACCTTCAAAGGTTGGGAGTGACAGAGGACAGCACCTGCCGCTTCTGCTTGGAGGAGGAGGAGACGGCGGAGCACGTCCTCTGTTATTGCGAAGGCCTAGCACGGCTGAGGTTCATGGATATAGGGGAAGAGAAACCCAGTCCATCGAACTACAAAGAGACCCCTGTCCAGCCTCTGGAGGCTAATAAGAGCCTGGGGCTTGATGGGGAGCTCTGATTAGGAAACAAGGGCGCACAATAGACCCATTAGGGTCGGAGTGCACAAGGCCCCAAAAACCTAAATCTAAATCTAATAACGGAGGGGGAAGTATATGGAAGGGAAGTATAACAGTTTGGAAGTATATAGGAGGGGAAGTATATGGGAGGGGAAGTATAACACAGGGGTTTTTTTTTTCGAAAAATTATCCGGTTTTTTGTTTTTCGAAAAATTTTCTAAGTTCTTTTTTTCGAAAATTTTTCAAAGCATCAAGGTAGAAATAATGGGCTCTTTGGGCTGGGGATGGCCTGGGGGGAAAAAATGGCAATTTTTTTACACTAAAACTCTTAAAAAATATAAGGAGTAATTGGTGAAATCGGACCAACGCGACGGTTCGGCCGCAGCGAATTTTTTAAAATTTCAAACAGACATATCTCCGCCATTTTTCTAAATTCAAAATCGCCGTTACATTTTTCTTCACCGGCTAAAGAAATTTGGGGAAAATCGGATGAAAACTGTGGCCGTAAAGTGTTCCGGAAAAAAATGCTACGGACGGACGGCCGGCACCACAGACAAAGTTGAGATCGGTAAAGATCAATATTCCATTTGACCCTCCGGGGTCTGGAAGACCCCTCCCCAAAAACAATAACTTCTTTAAGGAAGTTAAAAAGGTAGAAGTGTTGTAAAATTAGGATTTCAACCGAGGAAAACGGCCAAAATTTTGGAAAAAAGGTATTTAAATGATAAGAATTGGAGAAAACTAATCAAAAAGAGGAAATGTATTTTCTCAGCCAAAAAATCTAGAAAAACGCTCTAAAATCAATGTAAAAACTGGGACATTTTGGCGAAAAACTGGACAAAGCTGGTTAAAAGGGTTGCAAACTAAGAAAACTCCAGAAATCTGATAAACCTTTTTTTTTTCCGGGAAATCTGTAGAAATCTGTTAAAAGTTCAAAATTCCGATTAAACACCAAATTGATTCAGTAGAAAATCGAATTTCTAGGACAAATAACAATACGCAGTTTGAAACTTCTGGAGCATGCGCAGAATGATTTGGACGCTAAATCTGACATCGTTCGAATAGTTTGTCCGTCAAATCTGAATTCATCTGACGTCATATTAGACGTGAAAATCCTTCTGTGCATGCTCCAGAAGTTTCAAACTCACTTGTGGAGAAAATTACGAGAAAAAACTCGATCAGAGACAAAATTTAAAAAGAAAACACTCAAAAAGTTGAGTTTTTGGGATCAAACAAAAAATCGCCTAAATTCTTAGTGAAATATAGCGGTCCTCTCCTGAAAGAAAAACTGGCCACAGTTTCGTTAAAATGGTGAAATCTGTGGGTATCTTTTATCATCAAAATTTGAGTTAAACTGACGTAAGGATTGATTTCTGCACTCTATGCTCTGTTGTATGATATAATTACGGTGAAAACGTTCTACGGGATAGTATTTCGGCCCTAATGTGTTATACAAGGCTAATACATAGGTATTACCTATGTCACTCCGTTACGACAATCAACGACTTTGATGTCCCCCCCGTTTTCACTTCAGCCCTTATTGGAATCAATACATAACGCCCCATAATAACGCTATTACCCATGACACGTGAAACCGTGATTTAAGTCGGGAAAAACCTTCTTTTTTTATATAATAAAGTCTTGAAGCCTAAACCGCGAGAAGCTATAAAACATCATTTCGTGAAAGGATGGGCTCAAACCCCAACGAAACTTTTCATTTTCAAAGGCGGGACTTCCTGAAAAGGATGGAGAAAAAAATAAAAGTTTTAATGGCCGTGTAATAGGAAAAGCCGAAGATGCTACGTCGGAAGAAAAAAATTTTTTTTTTCTTTTCTTTTACTTGCATATTCATTTAAAACTCAAAAAATAAGATTGATTCGAAACTTAATAAACTTGAAAATATTTTTTCTCTGATAAATAAGATGAAATTGTTTAAATAAACAAATTGACTATAGACGGAAGATACCAACCGTCTTAAGGGAAGAGAAAGTGGCGCTATCTTTGATGGTGAAAACGACCGTACTCTCTAAAATCTCGACTGTAAATTCCTAAATGGCGGTTGTGCTGTACCCAATTTTTGGTCAAGAAAGCAACAAGTACAAGGACAGTAGACACCAGTAGCTTTGTTCCAACCGGACAAACTCCTGTAGCACAGAAGGATTTGTACGCCAAATTTGACGTCAGACGACTTCAGATTTGACGGGCAAACGATTTGAACGACGTCAAATTTGACTGAGCTACAGGAGTTTCAAGTCAGTTTCAAACTGCGGTTGGAATTATTGACAACACTGCCAACAATAGTTTTCCCAAAATTTTCGGCCGTACCTATTTTTAGGATTCTTACCCTGATTTTTAAATTTTTAAACTGATTTTCCAGCGTTTTTCATTATTCTTTACTATGAAAACCCCTAATTCTCCCTAATTATAATCCCAAAAATCCCCACTTTACCATTTTTTACCCAGAATTCTTAGGGAGAGATCTCCTCTCCAGAGAATTAATGAAAACCGCGGGAATATCAGCAATTCGATTAATCCCCACTTTGAGCGCTTTTTACTCAAAGATAGCGCCACTTCTACACCACGATAGCAAGATGAGGCTAACCTTGAAATCGGTTTTAGCCTCCAGGAATTTAAACCTTCGTGATTTTCTAGTGCCACTACCTGGAACATGATGGTTTTTTCACCACAAGCTTCTTCGAAATGCGTTTATTATGATAATAAAGCAATAATGGTTAATAACGTATTATTTCGTTGTATTTTAGGCTTAAAGTACCTTTAATACCTCATCGCTTTGTTAATTCCCTCCTACGTTAGGGCGTATAATTGGTTTAAGAGAACATCATAAGGTATGAGTTAACTCACGTCGGTTTAGAAGGGAGCTCGATTAACCGGGTTAAGCAAATAAGGACCCGACTAGGAGATGAGAGGATTAACGACCATGAGAGAAAATCTCGTTAAATTTTTTCCCCCATCAAAATCCTTTTCAAAGACATCACCAGAAACAGAAGTCTGATTTAATAATTTTAGTTTTTTTTAAAATTTTATTATAACAATAGGTGAAGGATATTTTTTTCAATAAAGGAAAGAGGACAATACCGAATGGAACAAAAGAAGGAGAGTTTTGTGAGGGGTTGCAGTTGTGTAACCTTCCGTTACGTAATCTTGTGTTAATTAAAGTGATTACCTAACCTTCGTAAAATAAACAATTTTTCTTTAAACAATAAAGGGATGTAGGTATTTCACGTGAGGACTTCCGAGCGGAATAATTCCAAGAGCAATACTAAATAAACGATTACGTACGCCTCATTGATCTGAAAAGGGAATAAAAAAAATTTGCGTTTCTGTTTGTTATTTCCGATGGGGGAAAAAAATATAAACAAATATTATATAGAAGATAATTCTAGATATAGGCATTTCCCTTTATCGCACTTTTTCCTCTGACATCTTTATGTGAGTTTCATTTTGTACACCTAATAAATAAAAATTGTAGGAAATTTAATTCTCTATAAATTTGTACTTAATTATTTTTTTCTAGGATGCACCATTTTCGGAAAATAATGTTTTTTTTAAATAAATTTATCTTGAAAACAGTGCGTCCTAGAGAAGAAATGAATATAATAAAATTAAAGAGAATTGAATTTCCAACTGATTTTATTTAGTGCATTTTTTCAATATCTGTAACGGTTTACGATTTACAAGCCTTTAAAAATTAACCTTCTTAATGGTTATACTTCAATAACCTTCTTACACTGAGAAGGTCAACTTTTGATGGACTTTAACGCCTAAAATGTTCAAAATTTTGAAAAAATGAACTACTGAAACTCATTTTGTACACCTAATAGTTTTCCTAGAAAAAAACCGAAATACACTAAAAACGCTTTTTAAAAAATCAAACATTTCTCAGGACCTACTAAACTAGAGACATCTCTGATTCCAATTCATTTTTCAGAATAAAAATTGATTAAAAGATGGAAACGCGAAAATAAGAAGACTCACCCTTTAAAATGGCAAAACTTACGCTCATTTTGCTTTTAATTTCGGACGCTATTTCAAAAATATAAAATTTTAATTCAAGAAAGAATCAATGGACGAGGCATTGAAGAGTCATGCCTTAATGGACGGAAAAAATTTATTAAAAATCTGTATATTAATGAAACGTAAAGCCGCGCAGGAAGTAACCGGTCGGACGGATTAAAAGGGTGACTTGACGAAGTTAATATTGTTCAATTAAGAGTAGGGATGAGACCCCACCTCCGCCAACTCTCCGGAGCGTCCCTAATGTAACGGCGGGCAATTAAACACTGATCCCTTATACTGGGGATTTGCACAATTTACAAGGCAAGTTCGAACCATATTAGATCTACATGAGAGAAAACGTCAATATCACTCGGGGAAAAAAGAGGAGATGAGGTAGCACTGAGAGAAATGGAAAAATTTATTGTGCTTTTAAGTCCAGGTAGAACGGGTAGCTACGCGTTCACGAGTAGCTTCGAGGTTACAAATTGAAAGACTATAACAACGTTTGTTGGGCCTCAAGTTCAGTCATCGTCCGCTAATAGCGCTGGTTCTACATGTCTACCGCAAAAAAGGAGGCTAAGCTCCCTAAATGAAGTAGCAGAGCGTTCACGTCATTGAGGTTATCGCATGTTAAGACCGTTTCTGGGCTTCAGTCATCGTCCGCTTAGAGCACTGGTCACTAAAGATCTCTATTAGTACTTCTGTGGTATTTGAAAATACGATATTTGACCTAGGAAAACGGGCCGAAAATTGAAGATGACATTATGCAATCGGTAGGAACAAGTTATAAGTTAGAAAGGGGGGCAATCAATCAATCGTCCCAAAAGTCAACTAACTCGCTGATCAATCACAACTACAAATAAACTCCAAAAAAGTTTTGCTCAAGGGGAAAAAAATTAAAAATCAATTATGTAAGATTAATTTTTCTTATGGGGGGGGGGGGGGTTAAATCGATACAATAAGGTGCAAGGGGAAGGTTTACCAGGATTACTAGCTTTGTTCCAACCTCAGTTTGAAACTCCTGGAGAAATATTTAGACGTCAAATTTGACGTCGTTCAAATCCGTCCGTCAAATCTGAAGTCATCTGACGTCAAATTAGACGTGCAAATCCTTCTGCACATGCTCCAGAAGTTTCAAACCAGTTTCAATCTGCTGTTGGAACAAAGAAGGACGCATAAAAATAAATTCCAGGTTACAGAGGATTGAACCTGGACCCCCAACATCAAAGTAAACAAGGGAAACCCTCAAAACTATAACTCCAACAGAAGTACTAGTCTGGAGCTGGCCCCGACGGGAACTTCCTTAAAGAGAAGTAACAATATAGGAGGGGGAAGTATATGGGAGGGGAAGTATAACGGAGGGGGAAGTATAACGAACGGGGAAGTATAACAGAGGGGAATTATAATGGAGGGGAAGTATAAGGGAACGAAAGTATAAAGGAAGGGGATGTAGTAGGGAGGAAAGTATAAAGGAGAATTTTCCAAGTTTGTTTTTTTCGAAAAATTTTTCGGGTTTTTTTTTTTTTTTTTTTTTGAAAAATTTTCTAAGTTTTTTTTGTCAAAAAAAAAATTTTTTTTCTATAAATTTTCCGGGGTTTTCTTTCTTTTTCTTTTCTTTTTTTTTTGAAAAATTTTTAAGTTCTTTTTTTCGAAAAATTTTTTAAGTGTCAAGGTAGAAATAATGGGCTCTTTGGCCTAGGGATGTGCCTCTCGTAAAGGGTAGAAGTACGAAATTTCTCCCTACTAAAAAAATTAATGATTAAAAAGTGGCAATTTTTTTGCACCAAAAATTCTTAAAAAATATAAGGAGTAATTGGTGAAAATTTGGTGAAAATCGAATTAACGGTTCGGCCGCAGCGAATTTTTTAAAATTTCAAACAGACATATCTCCGCCATTTTTTCGAAATTCAAAAATCCCCCTCGTTACATTCTTCTTCACCGGCTAAAGAAATTTCGGTGAAAATTGTGGCCGTAAAGCGTTCCGGAAAAAATGCTACGGACGGCCGGCACCACAGACAAAGTTGAGATCGGTAAAGATCAATATTCGATTTGACCCTCCGGGGTCTGGAAGACCCTTCCCCAAAAACCCGACTTCGAGGGTATCGCAATAACTTCTTTAAGGAAGTTAAAAAATAAAACATTTGTAAAATTTAAAAAGTCATTTTATTCCTCACAATATCACAATAATTTAAAAAAATAATAAAATTCTTAAATTTTCCGTTTCCAACATCACGATGCAATCTAGTGGATATTTTTAAAATTAAAAAATTGTTCATCCTCCATGTAGAGTGCTTATAAACATAACTTTATCTCCAGGCTGAATTTTGTAGTCTAGTTGATCCTTAAAAATAATTAATAATAATAATAATAATTAAAAATTAAGGTTAATTATTAATTACTAACCAGCAGTTCCCAGTCAGTTTCGTTTACAATAACTAGAATTCCTGGTCGCCTGATAAAAAAAAATAAAAAAATTGTAAAGTTAGACAAAGAAGAGTTGGCCAGTGATTAAATCTGGACCTAATAAGCTTCGTTCCAACCGCAGCTTTGAAACTACTAGAGCATACGCAGAAGGATCTGCACGTCTAATTTGATGTCCGATGACTTCAGATTTGACAAACGATTTGAACAACGTCAAATTTGACGTCACAATCCTTCTGCGCCTGCTCCAGGAGTTTCAAACTGCGGTTGGAACAAAGATGATAATAATAAATTAATAGAAATCACTTACACTGTGTTTTCTTGCATGAATAATTCTGGACGTTCTGATAAAAGGTTGTCTTTGAGCCAATGAAGAAATTTCCCTATAGTCCCTAAAAATAATAATACATTTTAGGAGGAAAATGGGCCTAAGTCGTATAAATTTGCCATTTTTAGACTTACATTCAGTCGACAAAGGTAACTCGACATCATGACGTTTTATTTTGTTAAAAAGCAATTCAGCCCCACCGCTAAATTTTAAATAAAATTTTATTAGCTTAGTTCAAACATCAGTTTGAAACTCCTGGAGCAAGCGCAGAAGGATTTGGACGTCATATTTGACGGACAAACGATTTGAACGACGTCTAATTTGACGTCCAAATCCTTCTATGCTCCAGGAGTTTCAAACTGAGGTTGGAACAAAGCTAATAAAAATGACAAACCCAAATTCCACAGTGAATTTCAACGTGCCCATTATGTTTATAACCTTAACACAGAAACCTAACATAAACTCCCCAAAAGAAAATCGATTTTAATTAAAGTACAATCGATTTTAATAAATTAAACAAATTTAATTATTTCAAAATTAAAGTTAAGATTATAAAGTACTTACCTTATAAAAGAATAAATTGAAAAAAAAAGAACAACACTGAATTTTCTACTCATTTTGCTTTTTTTAGACGAATGGAAGTTTTTATCCTTTTGGAGTTTAGACCTGATAAGAAATTTCAAGGACTCAATTACTTATTTTAATCTCCCCCCCTCCTCATTGAGTGGAATTTTCTCTTCTTATTTATACACCGATCGCTTAACATATCTTTTTTTTATTTTGAAAAACCTTCAACTTATCGAACTTATCGTGAACGATAAGAGGTCCTAAAAGTAAATTTTTTCCTGTCTTCAACTTCACTAGAAAGCGGAAAGTTCTTCTAATATGTCGTCTTTAAATAAGGTAAAATTCCTTATATTAGTTTATTTTTTACTTATTAATTAATTAGATGACTTCTCATTTTTAAAATTGATAAGGTTGAGTGGATATCTTATCATTGTAAGGAGCCAAAATTTTAATTAGAACTTCTATTTTTGTTTTATTTGAATTTAGGAACATTTACACCCAACCAATTAATTTTACATAATATTACGCAAAAAAGAAAAATTTATTTAATATTTACTTCTGTTAATGTCTTACATGGTCTTACAATCTAGACAACCCAGTTAAAAATTAGTAATTGACCAAATTTTTGCCTAAAACGTCCATTTTTACGTTCGCTTTTTTTATGTGGGGCGAACTTGAAGAAGAAGAAAAGGAAGAAGCAAATAGTTAATAATATTAACTATTTCTGACTTTAATCAGAGTTTAAAAGTCACCTATAAATTACTGAAATAAAGGACCAGATTTTGTTGACTTTAATCAGAGGTTAAAGAGACTTAAAAAATAAATGACCAAATTATGAGCTACTTCAGTTAAAAAATGAAAAATGAAAAAAGTACTTGTTTGGAGAGCTTCCAACAAAAACTTCCTTTAAAGAGAAGTAAAAATGTAGGAGGGGGAAGTATAAAAGAGGGAAAGTATAATGGAGGGAGAAGTACAAAGGAGGGGAAGTATAAAACGCCCATTTTTACGTTCGTTAGCTTTTTTTTATCTGGGGCGAACTTGAAGAAGAAGAAAAAGGAAGAAGCAAATGGTTAAAAATATTAACAATTTCTGTCTTTAATCAGAGTTTAAAAGTCACCTATAAATTACTGAAATAAAGGACCAGATTTTTTTGACTTTAATCAGAGGTTAAAGAGATTTAAAAAAAATGACCAAATGATGAGTTAAAAACTGACTGAAAAATGAAAAAAGTACTAGTTTGGAGAGCTTCCAACAAAAACTTCCTTAAAGAGAAGTAAAAATGTAGGAGGGGGGAATTATTAAAGAGGGGAAGTATAATGGAGGGAGAAGTACAAAGGAGGGGAAGTATAAAACGCCCATTTTTACGTTCGTAAGTTTTTTTTTTTTTTTATCTGGGTGAACTTAAAGAAGAAAAAGGAAGAAGCAAATGGTTAAAGATATTAACTATTTCTGACTTTAATCAGAGTTTAAAAGTCACCTATAAATTACTTAAAGGACCCGATTTTTTTTTTACTTTAATCAGTGGTTAAAGAGATTTTTTAAAAAATGACCAAATGATGAGCTACTTGAGTTAAAAACTGACCGAAAAATGAAAAAAGTACTAGTTTGGAGAGCTTCCAACAAAAACTTCCTTAAAGAGAAGTAAAAATGTAGGAGGGGGAAGTATTAAAGAGGGAAGTATAATGGAAGGTGAAGTACAAAGGAGGGGAAGTATAAAAAGCCCATTTTTACGTTCGTAAGGTTTTTTTTTTATCTGGGGTGAACTTGAAGAAGAAGAAAAAGGAAGAAGCAAATGGTTAAAATATTAACTATTTCTGACTTTAATCAGAGTTTAAGTCACCTATAAATTACTGAAATAAAGGACCAGATTTTTTTTACTTTAATCAGAGGTTAAAGAGATTTAAAAAAATAATGACCAAATGATGAGCTACTTGAGTTAAAAACTGAAAAATGAAAAAGGAAGTGTTTGCAGAGCTTCCAGCAAACACTTCCTTAAAGAGAAATAAATAAATGTAGGAGGGGGAATTATTAAAGAGGGGAAGTAAAATGGAGGGAGAAGTACAAAGGAGGGGAAGTATAAAGGAGGGAGAAGTACAAAGAAGGGGAAGTATAATGGAGGGTGAAGTTATTTTTTTCTTAGTAAAAATTTTTCTCGGTACCAAGGTAGAAATAATGAGATTTTTTCCCTAGGGAGGTCCCTCTCGTAAGGAGTAGAAGTATGAAACTTCTCCCTACTAAAATATAATTTAATGTAAATAAAAGGATAAAATTTTTTACACCAAAAATTCGTTAAAAGTATAAGGAGTATTTGGTGAAAATTTGGTAAAAATCGGACCAATGGTTCGGCCGCAGGGAATTTTTTAAAATATCAAAAACAGACATATCTCCGCCATTTTTTCGAAACTCAAAAATCGCCCTTTTAATAGTTTCTTGTTCACCGACTAAAGATCTGGTGAAAATCGGTTGAAAACTGTGGCCTCAAGTCTGGAAAAAATGCTACGGACGGCTGGCACCACTGGATCTGGAAGAATCTTCCCCAAAATCCTGACGTCGAGGGTATCACAATAACTTCTTTAAGGAAGATAATATTTTTTACCAAAAATTTGTTAAAAGTATAAGGAGTAATTTGGATCTTCTCTATGGACGGCATGCAAACTTTCATCATTTCAGGCTTTAGAGTTTAGAAGCTTAATTTTAAGTTGTTTTAAAAGTGTTTATTTTTGTCTAAAAATGGGCATAAATACTGATTAAAGCCTAAATTTGTTTTCAGATTTTAAATGTCCGCTCTGGAATTAAGATTGCGACGAGGTCGATGTCGGCCGATCATAAATATCCGAACGGAATGAGCTTCGGTAATCCTATTTTGTTCAATTTATTCGTTTTAATAAATTTGCTTTTCAGCACTCAACGACACTCAGAAAGAATTCCAAGAACTCGCCAGGAAATTCGCTCGTGAAGAAATCATTCCTGTCGCCGCCGAACATGACAGAACAGGAAAATTTCCATGGGAGTTGGTCAAAAAAGCGCATGGCCTCGGTCTTATGAATACTCACGTACCTCAGGAATTTGGTAAAATGGAATGATCCTAAATTATCTTAACTGCTACTGCTTTAGGTGGAATGGGAATGGGAGTTTTCGACGGCTGCTTGGTCGCTGAAGAGCTCGCTTACGGTTGTACAGGAATCATGACCGCCCTTGAAGCAAGCGGACTTGGAGTAAGAACGCATAATCATATTCTTTTTAAAAAAACTCTTTTTTTTAAATTAGCAAACACCAGTATTAATCGCCGGAAATACAGAACAGAAGAAAAATATTTGGGACGTTTAATCGACGAGCCTGTTTTAGCTGTACGTTAATAAATAAAATTTTTTTTTTTTAATATTTGCTTTTAAGGCGTATTGTGTTACCGAACCTGGAGCAGGATCGGACGTGAATGGAGTGAAGACGAGGGCCGTCAAAAAAGGCGATGAATGGATTGTAAACGGACAAAAAATGTGGATTACCAATGGAGGAGTCGCAAATTGGTATTTTGAAACAAAATTTCGCTGATTTTTAGTCGTTTAACTCATCCTTTCGCACAAGCAATCCCCACACTCCCCAAGTTTTGGGCAAAAAATTGAATGAATGAAATTCTCTTACCTTGTTTTAAGGGGATATGAGGGTTTTAAGTTAATTGCTTTGTACATTTTTCGTTGTGAGCAACGGTTTTCGGTTTTTCCCTTCTATCTTGGAAACCGTCGCTCAAAACGAAAAAATGTCCTAAGTAAAAGTTGTAGCTACAAAAATTTACTACATAAAATATTTTATTGGTTTTTTCCGTCAGAGCAATATTTTAGGAGATATGAAGGTTTTAAGTTTTCAGACTGGCTCTGTAGGATTATTACTTTTAACCTCATAACTCCTTAAATATTGCTCCTACGCAAATAATGAATAAAAAAGTTTTGTAGGAAATCTTTGTATCTACAACTTTTACTTATGACATTTTTTCGTTTTGAGCGACGGTTTCCGAGATAGAAGGGAAAAACCGAAAACCGTTGCTCACAACGAAAAATTTGCAAAGCAACTCACTTAAGAACCCTCATATCTCCTTGAGTATTGCTCTGACAAAAAAACCAATGAGGGCTTTTTTGTAGGAAATTTCCGTAGCTACGACTTTTACCTTTGACATTTTTTCGTTTTGAGTGACGGTTTCCGAGATAGAAGGGAAAAACCGAAAACCGTTGTTAACAACGAAAAATTTGCAAGCAACCAACTTAAATACTTCCATATCTCCTAAAGTATTGCTCTGACGGAAAAAAACCAATAAGATATTTTATGTAGTAAATTTCCGTAGCTACAACTTTTACTTAGGACATTTTTCGTTTTGAGCGACGGTTTTCAAGATAGAAGGGAAAAACCGAAAACCGTTGCTCACAACGAAATATGTACAAAGCAACCAACTTAAAACCCTCATATCCCCTTAAGAAGTTCGCTCAATTTTTCTGCTGAAAAAAAATAAAATGAGCCATTTTGTTTTTCTCTTCCCCTCCTTCTCATCTCGGTCAGGAGGATTCCAGGAGTTTTTTCCACTCCAGGAGTTCCTTGTCCGAACCCCCCTTCCCCCAATTTTAAGGAGTCTGCCTGTTTTTCAGCTGAAAATACATTTTTGCCCAACTTTCAGGAGTTTTTCCTCTGTTTTTCGGCTGCAAAACACTTTTCAATTTTTTTTTAGGTATTTCTTGCTGGCGAGGACCAACCCAGACCCAAAAGCGCCAGCTTCCAAAGCTTTTACTGGCTTTATCGTTGAGAGGGAAACTCCTGGATTGACTCCTGGAAGAAAAGTACGTCTAATGTTGGATACACTGAGATTTTAAATGTATTTTTAGGAAATCAACATGGGTCAAAAAGCCTCAGATACAAGAGGAATCACATTTGAAGATGTGAGGATTCCTAAAGAAAACGTTTTGATTGGTGAAGGTGCCGGATTTAAAATCGCGATGGAAACTTTCGACAAGACGAGGCCTCCTGTGGCTGCCGGAGCTGTCGGTTTAGCACAAAGAGCTTTAGATGAAGCTTTGAAGTATTCTTTGGAAAGGAAAACTTTCGGAGTACCAATCGCCATGCATCAAGTATGACCGTTATTTTCATCATCATTTTTAAAATTGTTTTAAAGGCTGTTTCTTTCTTATTGGCCGATATGGCTGTTGGAGTGGAAACGGCCCGTTTGGCTTGGATGAGGTCTGCGTGGGAAGTAGACCAAGGACGCCGCAACAGCTACGAAGCATCCATCGCCAAATGCTATGCCGCTGACGTCGCCAACAAATGTGCCACCGATGCTGTCCAGGTAAAAAAAAAGAAGAAATCTTGAACCATTTAACTTTTTCTTTAAAAGATTTTTGGCGGAAATGGCTTCAACAGCGACTACCCAGTCGAAAAATTAATGAGGGACGCGAAAATTTATCAGATCTATGAAGGAACCGCTCAAATTCAACGTCTTATCATTTCCCGCCAGATGCTCGAAAGAGCAAAGCAAAAGGCTTAAATTCAATCATGACATTATATTTTGTAAACATTTTGTAGAGGCCAATTTGTGATAATGGGGTTTATTATGTATTTTTTGTAATAATAATTTCTTTTTGCAATTATAGATTCATTATTATTGCTCGTTTTCATCGGATTTTCATTAAAACTGCATATTTTCTTGGCCGACTCCCCCCCCCCCCCCTCCACTCAGTGAAAAGAAGTTAAGGAAGGATTATCAAGGAAACCTTGAAAAATGGGGGATCCTAAAGTTTATAAATACAGAATATAGATTAGGATTTTCATTATAACTGCATATTTTCTTGGCCGACCCCCCCCCCCCCTCCCACCACTCAGTGAAAAGAAGTTAAGGAAGGATTATCAAGGAAACCTTGAAAAATGGGGGATCCTAAAGTTTATAAATACAGAATATAGATTAGGATTTTCATTATAACTGCATATTTTCTTGGCCGACCCCCCCCCCCCCCACCCTTCCACTCAGTGAAAAGAAGTTAAGGAAGGATTATCAAGGAAACCTTGAAAAATGGGGGATCCTAAAGTTTATAAATACAGAATATAGATTAGGATTTTCATTATAACTGCATATTTTCTTGGCCGACCCCCCCCCCCCCCCTTCCACTCAGTGAAAAGAAGTTAAGGAAGGATTATCAAGGAAACCTTGAAAAATGGGGGATCCTAAAGTTTATAAATACAGAATATAGATTAGGATTTTCATTATAACTGCATATTTTCTTGGCCGACCCCCCCCCCCCTCCCACCACTCAGTGAAAAGAAGTTAAGGAAGGATTATCAAGGAAACCTTGAAAAATGGGGGATCCTAAAGTTTATAAATACAGAATATAGATTAGGATTTTCATTATAACTGCATATTTTCTTGGCCGACCCCCCCCCCCCCCCACCCTTCCACTCAGTGAAAAGAAGTTAAGGAAGGATTATCAAGGAAACCTTGAAAAATGGGGGATCCTAAAGTTTATAAATACAGAATATAGATTAGGATTTTCATTATAACTGCATATTTTCTTGGCCGACCCCCCCCCCCCTTCCACTCAGTGAAAAGAAGTTAAGGAAGGATTATCAAGGAAACCTTGAAAAATGGGGGATCCTAAAGTTTATAAATACAGAATATAGATTAGGATTTTCATTATAACTGCATATTTTCTTGGCCGACCCCCCCCCCCCCTTCCACTCAGTGAAAAGAAGTTAAGGAAGGATTATCAAGGAAACCTTGAAAAATGGGGGATCCTAAAGTTTATAAATACAGAATATAGATTAGGATTTTCATTATAACTGCATATTTTCTTGGCCGACCCCCCCCCCCCCTCCCTCCACTCAGTGAAAAGAAGTTAAGGAAGGATTATCAAGGAAACCTTGAAAAATGGGGGATCCTAAAGTTTATAAATACAGAATATAGATTAGCATTTTCATTATAACTGCATATTTTCTTGGCCGACCCCCCCCCCCACCCTTCCACTCAGTGAAAAGAAGTTAAGGAAGGATTATCAAGGAAACCTTGAAAAATGGGGGATCCTAAAGTTTATAAATACAGAATATAGATTAGGATTTTCATTATAACTGCATATTTTCTTGGCCGACCCCCCCCCCCCACCCTTCCACTCAGTGAAAAGAAGTTAAGGAATGATTATCAAGGAAACCTTGAAAAATGGGGGATCCTAAAGTTTATAAATACAGAACATAGATTAGGATTTTCATTATAACTGCATATTTTCTTGGCCGACCCCCCCCCCCCCCCCCTTCCACTCAGTGAAAAGAAGTTAAGGAAGGATTATCAAGGAAACCTTGAAAAATGGGGGATCCTAAAGTTTATAAATACAGAATATAGATTAGGATTTTCATTATAACTGCATATTTTCTTGGCCGACTCCCCCCCCCCCCTCCACTCAGTGAAAAGAAGTTAAGGAAGGATTATCAAGGAAACCTTGAAAAATGGGGGATCCTAAAGTTTATAAATACAGAATATAGATTAGGATTTTCATTATAACTGCATATTTTCTTGGCCGACTCCCCCCCCCCCCTCCCTCCACTCAGTGAAAAGAAGTTAAGGAAGGATTATCAAGGAAACCTTGAAAAATGGGGGATCCTAAAGTTTATAAATACAGAATATAGATTAGGATTTTCATTATAACTGCATATTTTCTTGGCCGACCCCCCCCCCCCCTTCCACTCAGTGAAAAGAAGTTAAGGAAGGATTATCAAGGAAACCTTGAAAAATGGGGGATCCTAAAGTTTATAAATACAGAATATAGATTAGGATTTTCATTATAACTGCATATTTTCTTGGCCGACCCCCCCCCCCCCTTCCCCACCACTCAGTGAAAAGAAGTTAAGGAAGGATTATCAAGGAAACCTTGAAAAATGGGGGATCCTAAAGTTTATAAATACAGAATATAGATTAGGATTTTCATTATAACTGCATAGTTTCTTGGCCGACCCCCCCCCCCCCCCTTCCACTCAGTGAAAAGAAGTTAAGGAAGGATCATCAAGGAAACCTTGAAAAATGGGGGATCCTAAAGTTTATAAATACAGAATATAGATTAGGATTTTCATTATAACTGCATATTTTCTTGCCCGCCCACCCCCCCCCCCTTCCCACCACTCAGTGAAAAGAAGTTAAGGAAGGATTATCAAGGAAACCTTGAAAAATGGGGGATCCTAAAGTTTATAAATACAGAACATAGATTAGGATTCGAAAAAGATGGATTTAGTAATAAAAGACTAAAATTTTACGCACCTTGTGTAAAATGAGAGATGAAAAGCTTCCCGAGCATGTTTGGACTGGTCTGTGGTAAAGGGTGGGGATGAATACAGTATTGCCACCCTTTTTACCAAGAAGCCGAAAAAAGTGGTAATAATTTATCAATAAATCATTAGTTTTGTACGAAAATTTTTAGAAAACGAGATTTTGTTTCATTATTCATATTCAATTATTAGTAATTACCGTTTATTTACAATTATGTACAAGAGATATTAAGAAGGCGGTGTAATGCTCAGAGTTTTTGTCTATGCCCATGGTGAATTTATCGTTGCAAAAGGGATGCTCAAGGTATCCTTTTGGTTAAGAAAAGAGAGTTTTAGGGAACGTTTAAAAATATAGAAGATTGGTAAGTGGCAGCGGCACATCCAATAGATACAAAATCGAAGAAGAGAAGGTTGGTAACACTGAGTCATCAAAAGACTCACGAAGTTAAGGAAGGATTATCAAGGAAACCTTGAAAAATGGAGGATCCTAAAGTTTATAAATACAGAACATAGATTAGGATTCGAAAAAGATGGATTTAGTAATAAAAGACTAAAATTTTACGCACCTTGTGTAAAATGAGAGATGAAAAGCTTCCCGAGCATGTTTCGACTGGTCTGTGGTAAAGGGTGGGGATGAATACAGTATTGCCACCTTTTTTACCAAGAATCCGAAAAAAGTGGTAATAATTTATCAATAAATCATTAGTTTTGTACGAAAATTTTTAGAAAACGAGATTTTGTTTCATTATTCGTATTTAATTATAAGTAATTAATAATTACCGTTTATTTAAATGTTATGTACAATAGATATTTAGAAGGCGGTGTAATGCACAAAGTTTTCGTCTAATGCCCATGGTGAATTTATCGTTGCAAAAGGTTCAAGGTATCCTTTTGGTTAAGGAAAGTGAGTTTTAAGGAACGTTTAAAAATATAGAAGATAGGTAAGTGGCAGTGCACATCCAATAGATACGGAATCGAAGAAGAGAAAGTTGGTAACACTGAGTCATCAAAAGACTCACGCTGAATACAGGTAAAGAAAAGCAAAATTGAATGAATCACTCTTTTATTTTAGAATGTAATAATCTAATGTGTCGTTTTAAACAATTTTGATAAGCACTTTTGAAATTACAGTGAGGACAAGCGAAAGGCTGATTTTTTTTATAGTTCGGTTTTTGATGAATGAAGGTGTGCTTTTTAAGCGAGGAAGCCCGATCGGTCCGATAGTTACAAAGCGAACACGAATAAGGTTTTTCGCCTGTGTGAGTATTCATGTGTTCTTTGAGGCGAAATTTAAACGAGCTTTTATACTCGCATAGGTCGCAAGCGAAAGGTTTAATTCCGCTGTGGCGTAAAATGTGGTTTTTGAGGGCTTCTTTAGTTCCAGTACGGTGTGAGCAGAGATGGCAAATGAATGACTTCTCTCCTGTATGTCGGATAACGTGCTTGGACAGTTGGGAAGCCTGAGTCGCCTTATAAGGGCAATAGTCGCACGAAAACGGTTTTATGTTTAAATGCAACCGACGATGTTGGTTCAAATGTGAAAGCTGTTTAAAACGATCGGAACAGTATTCGCACGAATAAGGCCTTTCCCCGCTATGCCGTATCATATGTGCCTTTAAATTACTTTTTTCCGCAGAACCATAATTGCATATGTCGCACGTATATGGCTTTTCTCCTGTGTGCTTTCTAATATGTCGCTTCAGTATACTCGGCTTGGCCGCTCTAAATTTACATTCTCGACAAGCATATCGGCCATTTGTCGCTGACGGTTCGTAAACTACAAAATTACCATAGACGTCATCAAATATCTCCTTTTCCTCTTTTATCTCATTCTTAACATCTATAGACTCCTCTTTTATCTCAATTTCGTCCCCAGGTTCATCTTTTATCTCGCTTATTTCCGCCATTTCACACTTTTTTAGTAAAAAATCACTAAAAACTCCAAACAAAACATAATGAAAAAGAAGAAAAAGGAGCTTTTATTTAAAAAACGTAAGAAATTAAAAAGAAAAAATTAAATTATAAACAGTAACTTCAATAGTGTTACAATAGCATCAAGGTTGCCAACCTAATGCAAATCCCAAAATCATAACCTACTCAGAAAAGAAGTAAAGTGTAAACAAGAAACCACAAAAAACTCCAAATAAAGCATAACGAAAAAGAAAAATAGAGCTTTTATTTAAAAACGTAAGAAAGTAAAAAGAAAAAATTATGAACAGTGACTGAAGGATCAGGTTTGCCAACCTAACGTAACCCCTCAAAATTATAACCTACTCAGAAACGAAGTAAACAAACGATCACAAACGATATCAAATCTACCGGCATTTCTACAATTTTGTTTTCTTCTTTCTTTTTTGTTTATCCTTAAATTTGAATAAAGCGGCCCGAAAATGGCCTCTGGATTAGAAAGCTATGTGAACCGTATCCTTTTTAAAATTTGAGATTTTTGACTTATCGTTCAATATTTTTCTTAACAGTTTTTTTTGTAGACACTGTGTCCGTTGTGACATCTGATGGAAGGAATTTTGTGGTAAGTTTTGAGTTAAGAGTATTCATAAACATAATTATGGACTAATACGTTGATCGTCGATTAGTGATTTTAACCGAGGTTGTCTGTAGATGGTCTCATAATTATGAATATAATATGAATACTCCCAATGATGTAAGGAGAGTTGGGCGTATTCATAAATATGGACTAACACGGTGATCGTCGATTAGTGATTTTAACCGAGGTTGTCTGTAGATGGTCTCATAATTATGAATATAATATGAATACTCCCAATGATGTAAGGAGAGTTGGGCGTATTCATAAATATGGACTAACACGGTGATCGTCGATTAGTGATTTTAACCGAGGTTGTCTGTAGATGGTCTCATAATTATGAATATAATATGAATACGCCCAATGATGTAAGGAGAGTTGGGCGTATTCATAAATATGGACTAACACAGTCGTCGATTAGTGATTTTAACCGAGGTTGTCTGTAGATGGTCTCATAATTATGAATATAATATGAATACCCCCAATGATGTAAGGAGAGTTGGGCGTATTCATAAATATGGACTAACACGGTGATCGTCGATTAGTGATTTTAACCGAGGTTGTCTGTAGATGGTCTCATAATTATGAATATAATATGAATACCCCAATGATGTAAGGAGAGTTGGGCGTATTCATAAATATGGACTAACACGGTGATTGTCGATTAGTGATTTTAACCGAGGTTGTCTGTAGATGGTCTCATAATTATGAATATAATATGAATACGCCCAATGATGTAAGGAGAGTTGGGCGTATTCATAAATATGGACTAACACGGTGATCGTCGATTAGTGATTTTAACCGAGGTTGTCTGTAGATGGTCTCATAATTATGAATATAATATGAATACTCCCAATGATGTAAGGAGAGTTGGGCGTATTCATAAATATGGACTAACACGGTGATCGTCGATTAGTGATTTTAACCGAGGTTGTCTGTAGATGGTCTCATAATTATGAATATAATATGAATACCCCCAATGATGTAAGGAGAGTTGGGCGTATTCATAAATATGGACTAACACAGTCATCGATTAGTGATTTTAACCGAGGTTGTCTGTGGATGGTATCATAATTATGAATATAATATGAATACCCCCAATGATGTAAGGAGAGTTGGGCGTATTCATAAATATGGACTAACACAGTCATCGATTAGTGATTTTAACCGAGGTTGTCTGTGGATGGTATCATAATTATGAATATAATATGAATACCCCCAATGATGTAAGGAGAGTTGGGCGTATTCATAAATATGGACTAACACAGTCGTCGATTAGTGATTTTAACCGAGGTTGTCTGTAGATGGTCTCATAATTATGAATATAATATGAATACCCCAATGATGTAAGGAGAGTTGGGCGTATTCATAAATATGGACTAACATGGTGATCGTCGATTAGTGATTTTAACCGAGGTTGTCTGTAGATGGACTCATAATTATGAATATAATATGAATACGCCCAATGGTGTAAAGAGAGTTGGGCGTATTCATAAATATGGACTAACACGGTGATTGTCGATTAGTAATTTTAACTGAGATTGTCTGTGGATGGTCTCATAATTATGAATTCGCCCTACGGTTTTTAGTTGTTACACTTGTAATGTTGGTATTCCTTGTGTGTGATGTAATTTAAAACGCGCTTATTGGACTTATCATTTTTAGGGTACACTCAAAGGTTTTGATCAGACGATAAATATAATTTTAGACGACAGCCACGAAAGAGTCTACAGTACGACGCAAGGGGTCGAACAGGTCGTTTTAGGTTTACACATCATCCGCGGCGACAACGTCGCAGTCGTCGGCGAAATGGACGACGCCATCGACGCCAGGCTTGACTTAAGTACACTCCGAGCGGAACCCCTAGCCCACGTTTTGCATTAGCCATTTTTTTTAAATTTTTTATTATTTCTTTTTTTTTGTGGTAAATAAATACCGCTTTAATCACAGTTTTTATTCAATTCCTTTATAGCCTCGACATAATATAAATATTTCAGAAGAGTCCGATCTGCTGGAGCGAGGCTTCACCCATTTAACTTGATTGTAGAATTTTAAAAGGTCTTTTTCTATTTTCTGACAGGTCCCTCCTTCAAAAAGTTTCGCCAGAAGTGTCCCGCCGATTGAATTTATATCAAGAGCGAATCTAAAAAAAAAATATTAAGAATGAAAAAAAAAATTTTTTTTTACCGTATAAATAGGTAAACAAGATTGACGATGGCATCATGATCCATTGTTCGCACGCCGGTGGCATTGGGAGCCATATCGCTCATGACGACTTTGGCGGTTTTACCGTTTAAGGCTTCTTTGAGAGCAATTCTCGATTTCTCATCGGTGAAATCACACTGGCCGAGCAAGATGGCGCCTTCGATAGGAAATATCGAACTTCGATCTAGACCAATCACGGTTCCCTTCGCAACATTCCGGACTGAAAAACAAAATTATTTAGTTTCCAAAATGTGGCGAACCCAAAAAACGCCATTTTAACAAGTTTCCGTCGGTTTTCCGACAAAGTAACCCCATTTTTAGGGTTTTTCACCCAAAACTAAACATTTAACATGTATAAGTAGGCCACACATTTTGAGAGCTTTAAGATTTACTTTTAGAATCGGCATTTGTCTTTTTGACAGCGACTTGAGTCCAGCTTCCAGGTGCGGCACCACAATCGACGACAACATCCCCAGGTGAGAAAATCTTAAATCTATCATCAATTTCAATCAATTTAAACGCACTTCGACATCTAAAACCAATGTTAAAACTTTTTTGTGCATTTTTAACAAAAAAAAAACCTGTAATTTTCAAATCTGGCTTTTTCCACGTAGGGGTCTTTCAATTGTCTTGTCAGCCATTCTTGAGAGCTTTTACTTTTCCCTTTTAAATTTGTAGGGAATTCTTTATTAAGATAACTTAAATAATGAAAACGACGATATAATTTCATAATTTTGTTCTTGTAGGTTTTAAATCAGGTTGGACAACTTAAGGATCGCTGAAGTTCTTCTGTCGCCTAAGAGATGGCGGTCGCTCCTTTTTTTTCTTCCCCGCGAACCGCAGCCATTTTGTAAAAGTCAAATTGAGGTCTATTTTTCTAAATTGATTAATTTTAAGTTTTTTGGACTTTTTATCGTTTTAAAATTTAAAACATAAATTTTGAACTTATTTTTTATGGGTTTGAGGACTGTTTTTTGAGATTTTTATTCGAACTAAATTGATAAGAAGAGCGTGTTTTGTGTGGCCATGTTTTTAAGGTTTTAATAACCTGTTTCTCCGTCTCTCCGCCCCAATCCGGCTCCTTCGGTTTTTCCAAGTATTTTTTTTATTTTGAAAACGTTTATTTTAAGTTTTTTCGGGTCTTTTTGAGTTTTTCCAAGTTACGGTTTTCGGGGGTCGAAAATGAAGAAAACGTGAGTTTTTTCGGATCGGGCGCCCTCTTCCCCCTTCGTCGCGACGAATTCACCATAACAACCCCCACTGGGTCGAAAACTGGCCTAGAGACCTACTTTTTGTGAAAATTCGATTTTTTTTTCTTTAGTCCCCCTTTAAATTTTCCCCTCTTCTTTTTTCCCTCCGTTCCTTGAACCTTCTTGAACTTGAAATAAACTCCGTTTTTTAACTTTTTCCTTTTTTTTTTTAAAAATGGGCGACGAAGAGATTTCAATAAATCTCCCGAGCAGCTCGGCCCGGCCGGAAACCGACCTCGAAATCGAGCCGGTCGACGAAAGCGAAAGCGAAAACATACAAAATTTGAATTACGACAATAACGCAACAGGTAAAAAAAATTTTTTTTTCTTAAAATTGTTCCCCCCTCAAACAACAGGTGGTCGGGTCAGGTAGACACAATGCTCACCTTCCCCTATTTTAAAAACAGGTGCCTGATAGTGTTTATTCATTTTCATTATAAAAGCCACGTTTTTCTTTGTTTCTCCAGATTCACCAAGCGAAAAAACCGGTTCCGAGTGCTCTCCGTGCACCCACATTTTTTTCTTTCCGAAATTTAAAATATAAGCGAAATTACTTTTTTAATTTTTATTGCTATACGCAAATTGATTTTATTATCAAACAATTAACCAACAACAGAGGAAGAAATGACTGTGATAACGGGTATCTCACGACGCGTTTCGGCTTAATAAGCCTCGTCAGGTGAGCTATTCCCTCTATCACAATCATTTCTATCTTTTCTCTGTGGACCTATCTACGAGAGAATTAGTGGAAACCGCGGGAAGCTGGAGACAACTCGTCACCCAAAAACTTCAACGCCGCCACTTCTCTAAGAGATAGAGCCACTCACCACCTCCTTGTTGGTTTTTATGACAGAACTGCTGCCAAGGCATTACTTTACTTTTTTAATTTTTATTGCTATACGCAAATTGACGAGGCTTATTAAGCCGAAACGCGTCGTGAGATACCCGTTATCACAGTCATTTCTTCCTCTGTTGTTGGTTAATTGTTTGATAATAAAATCAATTTGCGTATAGCAATAAAAATTAAAAAAAGTAAAGTAATGCCTTGGCAGCAGTTCTGTCATAAAAACCAACAAGGAGGTGGTGAGTGGCTCTATCTCTTAGAGAAGTGGCGGCGTTGAAGTTTTTGGGTGACGAGTTGTCTCCAGCTTCCCGCGGTTTCCACTAATTCTCTCGTAGATAGGTCCACAGAGAAAAGATAGAAATGATTGTGATAGAGGGAATAGCTCACCTGACGAGGCTTATTAAGCCGAAACGCGTCGTGAGATACCCGTTATCACAGTCATTTCTTCCTCTGTTGTTGGTTAATTGTTTGATAATAAAATCAATTTGCGTATAGCAATAAAAATTAAAAAAAGTAAAGTAATGCCTTGGCAGCAGTTCTGTCATAAAAACCAACAAGGAGGTGGTGAGTGGCTCTATCTCTTAGAGAAGTGGCGGCGTTGAAGTTTTTGGGTGACGAGTTGTCTCCAGCTTCCCGCGGTTTCCACTAATTCTCTCGTAGATAGGTCCACAGAGAAAAGATAGAAATGATTGTGATAGAGGGAATAGCTCACCTGACGAGGCTTATTAAGCCGAAACGCGTCGTGAGATACCCGTTATCACAGTCATTTCTTCCTCTGTTGTTGGTTAATTGTTTGATAATAAGCGAAATTAACTCATTTTAAAAGTTACTAGCTTTTAAAAAAGTAAAACCATGAAAATTTGGGTTTTTAAGCCCCAGGCAGCATTGGTGAAATAGCAAAATGATAAATTGATTTTTGCAGTATTTTGACTATCTCAAAGGTTACAGATTAACTGATTAATAAAAAAGATTTATTGGTGGTTGACGATTTCTGGCGTTATTTCGGATCTGATGTTCAGTCTACTCTAAAAGCAAAGAACGCCCTTCTTTAGAGCATAATAACCTCCACATTTAATTTATATGATAATAGAGTTTGGGTCTAATTTTCACTTTGTAGAGCCATAAAAATCCTGAAAATTCTTTGGCTACGAAGAGCCACAATCGCGGAGGATGACTTTCACTCTCCAGAGACTTGAAAACCCACTAAATTTCTCGTCCTTCAAGGGCTCCAATTGCAGAGGATTACTTTCACTCTCCAGAAAACCCTCGAAATTTCTCGTCCTTCAAGGGCCCCATTCGCGGAGGATGGCTTTCAATCTCCAGAGGCTTAAAAACCCTCAAAATTCTTCGTCCTTCTAGGGCTCCAATTGCGGAGGATGACTTTCACTCTCCAGAGGATTGAAAACCCTCAAAATTTATGTCCTTCAAGGGCCCCAATTGCGGAGGATGACTTTCACTCTCCAGAAAAACCCTCTAAATTCTTCGCCCTTCAAGGGCCCCATTCGCGGGGGATGATTTTCACTCTCCAGAGGCTTGAAAACCCTCAAAATTTCTCGTTCTTCAAGAGCCCCAATCGCGGAGGATGACTTTCACTCTCCAGAAAACCCTCAAAATTTTTCGTCCTTTAAGGGCCCAAATTGCGGAGGATGACTTTTACTCTCCAGAAAACCCTCTAAATTCTTCGCCCTTCAAGGACCCCATTCGCGGAGGATTACTTTCACTCTCCAGAAAACCCTCTAAATTCTTCGTCCTTCAAGGGCCCCAATCGCGGAGGATGGCTTTCAATCTCCAGAGGCTTAAAAACCCTCAAAATTCTTCGTCCTTCTAGGGCTCCAATTGCGGAGGATGACTTTCACTCTCCAGAAAACCCTCTTAATTCTTCGCCCTTCAAGGACCCCATTCGCGGAGGATTACTTTCACTCTCCAGAAAACCCTCAAACTTCGCCCTCCAAAAGAGCCCCAATCGCGCAGGATGACTTTCACTCTCCAGAGGCTTGAAAACCCTCAAAATTCTTCGTCCTTCAAGGGCCCCAAGTGCGGAGGATGACTTTCACTCTCCATAAAACCCTCAAAATTCTTCGTCCTTCAAGGGCCCCAATCGCGGAGGATGACTTTCACTCTCCAGAAAACCCTCTAAATTCTTCGTCCTTCTAGGGCTCCAAATGCGGAGGATGACTTTCACTCTCCAGAAAACCCTCAAACTTCGCCCTTCAAGGGCCCCAATTGCGGAGGATGACTTTCACTCTCCAGAAAACCCTCAAAATTCTTCGTCCTTCAAGGGCCCCGTTCGCGGAGGATGACTTTCACTCTCCAGAGGCTTGAAAACCCTCAAAATTCTTCGTCCTTCTAGGGCTCCATTGCGGAGGATGACTTTCACTCTCCCCTGAACTTAAAAAGTCTTTAATTTCAAACTTTTCGCCCAGTTGACTTTTTTTTTATCTCGTAGTTAAGTTATAATTTTGAGTCTCCGGAGGCGTTCAGAAAACTTACTTTCAACCCATAACAAAATTTTAACTTCCTCTTTTGTTATACCCTTTTTAGACGGTTTTTTATTTTTTTATTTTATTTTTATATGAAAAATAATGAATAGGGCCATTTTTATTGAGAACCCTTCCTGTCTTATCTTCCAGATATGCGAAGAAGCGTAGATTGAATTCATAAAATGATTTCCCTTCAATAATAATTTTAAAAGCTTTAAACTTAGTTTAAAAAAATCCTGCGACATTGAAAAATTCCCCACCTATGAAATTAATAGACGAATATTTTTTCGCCACTTTCGCGGATGACATTGCCGGAGAAAGGAAAAGTTCCCGTTGCACCCCGACGTTATATAAGGCGGGGAGGGCGGGAAGTCCGCTATTACGTCGGCCCCCGAAGGCGATGGCCTAGAAACCTTGCATCTCCTTTTTTTTTTCTCCCGTACGCGAAAGCTTTTCAAAATTCAGGGTCAAAATGAATTAAAAACCCGTTAAGTTCGGATTCTAAAAAGACCCTCTTCTACCCCCTAAAAATTTAAATATTTCGCCTAAATAGAACACATAAAAAAACGGCCTTTTTTGGCACTATTTTTTTTTCACCTCCTGAAGCTTTAAGGGGATGTGAGGGTTTTAAGTTGGTTGCTTTGTACATTTTTCGTTGTGAGCAACGGTTTTCGGTTTTTCCCTTCTATCTTGGAAACCGTCGCTCAAAACGAAAAAATGTCCTTAGTCAAAGTTGTATCTACGGAAATTTACTTCATAAAATATATTATTGGTTTTTTCCGTCAGAGCAATATTTTAGGAGATATGAAGGTTTTAAGTTTTCAGACAGGCTCTGTAGGATTATTAGTTTTAACCTCATAACTCCTTAAATATTGCTCTTATGCAAATAATAAATAAAAAACTTTTTGTAGAAAAATTTTGTACCTACAACTTTTACTTATGACATTTTTTCGTTTTGAGCGACGGTTTCCGAGATAGAAGGGAAAAACCGAAAACCGTTGCTCACAACGAAAAATTTGCAAAGCAACTCACTTAAGAACCCTCATATCTCCTTAAGTATTGCTCTGACAAAAAAACCAATCAGGTCTTTTTGTAGGAAATTTTTGTAGCTACGACTTTTACTTAGAACGTTTTTTCGTTTTGAGCGACGGTTTCCGAGATAGAAGGGAAAAACCGAAAACCGTTGTTAACAACGAAAAATTTGCAAAGCAACCAACTTAAATACTTCCATATCTCCTAAAGTATTGTTCTGACGGAAAAAACTAATAAAATATTTTATGTAGTAAATTTTAGTACCTACAACTTTTACTTAGAACATTTTTTCGTTTTGAGCGACGGTTTCCGAGATAGAAGGGGAAAACCGAAAACCGTTGTTAACAACGAAAAATTTGCAAAGCACCTCACTTAAAAACCATCATACCTCCTTAATCTCACTGTAAAGCTTTTTTTTTTTTCGTAAAAAAATTGAATTTTTGAAAATCTTTTTCAATTTCGAAAAATACATTGTTAAAAATCATATATGACCCTAACAATTTTTATTTTATCTTATCTTATCTCTTTTAATCTGGGTTACCAGGTTTTTAATATTTTAGCAACTCATGACAAGGAAAGAAAAAAAAAATTATAATAAAAACAAAACCAATTTTTCACATGACGATGGCCAATGACCTATTTAGTACCTATTATTCTTTAATAGGGGAGTATCTAGTAGTCAGGTGACATTTTGTTCCAACCGCAGAAACTGGTCTGAAACATCTGGAGCATGCGCAGATGGAGTCTAATTTGACGTCATATGACTTCAGATTTGACGGACAATCGATTTGAAGTCAAATTTGACGTCCAAATCCTTCTGCGCATGCTCCAGATGTTTCAAACCAGTTTCAAACTGCGTTTGGAACGAAGCTATCATTATTATTTTTAAAATTTCAAAAAGAAAAAAAGAATTTGAATTTTTTTCTCATGGGAGGGGTCCGTATTGGGATGTTGGGCGGGCAAAAAGAAAAAAAAAAACGAAGAAATATCGCTGAAGGAGTTTATTTGGCGGGGATAGTGACGTGACTGGCAGCCATTTCGATTTTGCAATATTTAGCTTCGCCCCCCCTCCCCAATTCCGACATTGCTCCTAGTGCGCCACTGACCTGTATTTTTCCCATTTTTATTTTTAGATGTTTACCATAATAATTACGTTCTAAAGTGCTCGATATGTAGAAATCTCTTATCTAACGTATTTTATTGTTCGAAAAATTTTAATAAACAACCATCAACGGGAAAATATCTTGGTAAAAAAAAGTTACTTCTCCCAGTGTGTTCACTCATTTTACGATAAAAAGGGAAATTTTAAAAATAATCAGTAAAATGTGCTTTTGCAAAATGAATAGGCCCTGGCTGTGTATAATTTTAACTTTCTTATAACAAAGCCATTGTATTAGGTGTACAAAATGAAACCTTCTTAATGGTTATCCTTCACTAACCTTCTTACACGGTGAAGGCCAACTTTTGATGGACTTTAACGCCTAAAATGTTTAAAATTTTGAAAAAATGAACTACTAGGTGTACAAAATGAAACTCGGCTAAAATCTACAAAATTCAAATTTACCCTGTGGCTGAGTTTCATTTTGTACACCTAATAAATAAAAATTGTAGGAAATTTAATTCTCTATAAATTTGTACTTAATTATTTTTTTCTAGGATGCACCATTTTCGGAAAATAATTTTTTTAAAATAAATTTATCTTGAAAACAGCGCATCCTAGAGAAAAAATGAATAGAATAAAAATTAAAGAGAATTAAATTTCCAACAGATTTTATTTAGTGCATTTTTTCAATATCTGTAACGGTTTACGATTTACAAGCCTTTAAAAATTAACCTTCTTAATGTTTATACTTCAATAACCTTCTTAATGTTTATACTTCAATAACCTTCTTACACGGAGAGGGTCAACTTTTGATGGACTTTAACGCCTAAAATGTTTAAAATTTTGAAAAAATGAACTACTAGGTGTACTGAAACTCGGCTAAAATCTACAAAATTCAAATTTACCCTGTGGCCGAGTTTCATTTTGTACACCTAATATTACCCTCCATTTCTGGATTTTACGTATAGTCCCATATTTTAAACGATACTTAAAACTCCTTACCCAAAAGGATACCTTGAACACCCCTTTAGCAACATGAATTCATCATGAACTGCCTTCTAAATAGATGACATTCAAAAACGCTAATTATTAACTTCTTTTCAATAAACTAAATATCGATTTCTAAAAATTTCAATTCGTAATTTATTGATTTATTACCACTTTTTTCGGCTTCTTGGTATATTGGCAACATTGTATTCATCCCCACCCTCCTGTGCCACCACAGACCTGTCCAAACAAGCTCCGGAAGCTTTTCATCTCCCATTTTAAACAAGGTGCGTAAAATTTTAGCCTTTTATAACTAAATACGTCTGATCAGAAACCTGATTTATGTTCCGTATTTATAAACTTTAGGATCTCTTTTCTTAAGATTTTCTTCATAATCCTTCTTAACGTTTTTATGAAACTTCCCTGAAAGTGATCTGTTCCTTCAAATAAAAATTCTGATTTCCCTTTTTAGTGAGGAAACTTAAGGAATCCTCGAAGGGAGGGCTCTCTTTGGCTGACGCCAATCCTTGATTTCCCTTAAAAAGTCTATAAGGAACAAAAAAAAATGGATGCTCAAGGTACCCTTTTTGTTAAGGAAAGGAGATTTTCGGGTTTAATAATACTCAATCTTCGAACCGTGCCTCCTAAATATATAAAATATTGAGATTCCACCGCTTTATCGTCGAATTTTAGGACTTGAGTGCCTTCTTGATCGTTGAAAAACGATTCAGAATCCTGTGCCTCCTAAATATTAGGTGTACAAAATGAAACTCGGCTAAAATCTACAAAATTCAAATTTACCCTGTGGCTGAGTTTCATTTTGGACACCTAATAAATAAAACTTGTAGGAAATTTAATTCTCTACAAATTTGCACTTATGTAATTATTTTTTTCTAGGATGCACCATTTTCGGAAAATAATTTTTTTTAAAATAAATTTATCTTGAAAACAGTGCGTCCTAGAGAAAAAATGAATAGAATAAAAATTAAAGAGAATTAAATTTCCAACAGATTTTATTTAGTGCATTTTTTCAATATCTGTAACGGTTTACGATTTACAAGCCTTTAAAAATTAACCTTCTTAATGGTTATACTTCAATAACCTTCTTACACGGTGAAGGTCAACTTTTGATGGACTTAAACGCCTAAAATGTTCAAAATTTTGAAAAAATGAACTACTAGGTGTACAAAATGAAACTCGGCTAAAATCTACAAAATTCAAATTTACTCTGTGGCTGACATTTTGTATTTTTAAAGTAGGGAGAAATTTGTTTCCGCCTGGCTAGGCATTTTTTTAAAATTGTTGTTCTTCTCCTGTTAGGAAGATCCCAGGATGTTTTTTATTTAATTTAATAAACTTTATTTATCCGAGGGTTGAGAAAAAATGCGTTAGGGGGATCCAGGCGAATTCCCGACCTGCGAGTCTGACCCAGTTTTAGGCATCGACCTACCCTTACAGCGCTTGCCCTTACCCTACAGCACCCCCCCCCCCCCCGGGGTGAGATTTCTCTTGTCCTGGCCTATTTTTCCTTCCTCCATTGATTTTTCCTCCCTCAATTTCTTTTTTCCTAAATTTTACTCGTCCCGAAATAAAATGTCAAGTTCCCTTTTCTAAAAATACAAGCGCGATTTTATTTTGGTTCTAGCTCTTTTTAAAGGTCATACTATCGAAAGAGAAAAATTATTTTAGGGCTTCTATTAGCTTTGTTCCAACCGAAACTGATTTGAAACTCCTGGAGCACACGCAGAATAATTTGGACGTCAAATTTGACGTCAGATTTTCAGATTTAAAAGACAAACGATTCAAACGACGTCTAATATGACGTCCAAATCCCTCTGCGCGTGCCCAAGGATTTTCAAACCAGTTTCAAAGTTAAATTTTAACATTTTTCCCATCAAAAAAATTTTTAATATATTTTGTGGGTTGGATTTTTAAGTTTTCGGAGAAATACAGATGCACTTTTTTTAAATGCATAAAAAATACTACGTGTATAGCAATTACCGAAGAAGAACAATGGGTGATTAGAAGAAGCATGCTAGGCTGAGCAGAACATCAAGTCAGGCCATGAACTCGCTTCTTCAAAAAAAAAAAATTTTTTTTTTCTCAACGTCTATTTTTATCGTAAATTGAATTAATACCCGCTCTCGCTTTTAAGGTTTTTCGATTGTATATTTCAGCGGTGGGGAACGATATTGCGCAATAAGTTCTTTTTTTTGCGGAGGGAAAAATCGACATCGTGGCACCATCTCTGAACGCTCCCGCCGAACTAAAAATTTCAACGATTAATTTCCCCCAATTTTACTGTCAATTCACTTTAATGGAATATCCTGAAATTATTTTTGATAATTGTTTTCTCTTTTTCGTGGCTGAGTGTTCGTTGAAAAAATTTTATTATGAAAAAAAAAAATCCCTCGAACTAAGATTAGAACCCAGGACCCCTCAATTTCAAGGCGTATTGCGTTTAGCGTGCTCTACTAGCTTCGAGAGATACTAGCTTTGTTCCAAACGCAGTTTGGAGGTTTGGAACTCCTGGAGCTTGCGCAGAAGCATCCGCACGTCAAATTTGACGTCCTCTCCTACACATACTCCAGGAGTTTCAAACCACTTTCAAACTGCGATTGGAAAATTTAAATTTTTTTCAAAAGAATCTTTCCGTGTATGAAACACAGCCTACAGCTGAAAAAAATTGGAGGTTTGGAACTCCTGGAGCTTGCGCAGAAGCATCTGTACGTCAAATTTGACGTTAGGTGACTTCAGATTTGACGGAAAACGTTTTGAACGTCGTCTTTGACGTCCTAATCCTCCTACGCATACTCCAGAAGTTTCAAACTGCGATTGAAAAATTTAAAATTTTTTCAAAAGAATCTTTCCATGTATGAAACACAGTTGAAAAAAAAATTGGAGGTTTGGAACTCCTGGAGCTTGCGCAGAAGCATCCGTACGTCAAATTTGACGTCAGGTGACTTCAGATTTGACGGAAAACGGTTTTGACGACGTCTTTGACGTCCTAATCCTCCTACGCATACTCCAGAAGTTTCAAACTGCGATTGGAAAATTTAAAATTTTTTCAAAAGAATCTTTCCATGTATGAAACACAGTTGAAAAAAAAATTGGAGGTTTGGAACTCCTGGAGCTTGCGCAGAAGCATCCGTACGTCAAATTTGACGTTAGGTGACTTCAGATTTGACGGAAAACGGTTTGAACGACGTCTTTGACGTCCTAATCCTCCTACGCATACTCCAGAAGTTTCAAACTGCGATTAGAAATTTAAAATTTTTTTCAAAAGAATCTTTCCGTGTATGAAACACGGCCTACAGTTGAAAAAAAATTGGAGGTTTGGAACTCTTGGAGCTTGCGCAGAAGCATCCGTACGTCAAATTTGACGTTAGGTGACTTCAGATTTTACGGAAAACGGTTTGAATGACGTCTTTGACGTCCTACGTACGCATACTCCAGGAGTTTCAAACTGCGATTGGAAAATTAAAAATTTTTCAAAGGAATCTTTCCGTGTAGGAAACATAGCCTACAGTTGAAAAAAAAATTGTCAACTTTACCCCTTAAAAATTAGAATCATATTTTCCTTAAATTAAATATACAATAAATTTGCTTAGCTTTAACCTATAATTTAAGGAAAAGTCGTTTTGCTTTTTAGATTATAAAAGTCCTTGTACCAGTTATTTTCAAACTTAACATTTACACCTGTTTTCTTTTGAGTAAAATTTAAAATAAAACGTTGGAAGTAATTGAATAATTAATTTTATTTATAAAAAAAATTTTTTTGTTTGCAAAATGTTGGGTAAAAAAAAAGTTTCACGCTTTTGCACATAAAAAATCCCGAATGATTCACGGTGGAAAAGGGGTCAAGGTGGCCCCAGAACCGTAGGTAATTCTTAAACCGCGGCTTTCAATCTCCTCGAGATCAAAATCATTTTTTTTAAGTTTAAAAATGTTTTGAACAACATGACCTTACTCAATTTTCAAAAGTTTTCAGCGAAATTTTTGGGGGATTCTAAACCTCAAAAATTGAGCTTGGCCATGTTTTTCCATCAAATGTCACACAATTAACATCGCAGATTGAATTTTAATTATAAAATCGAGGTCATAAAGTATTAAACACGCAATCCGACATAAAATAATTGTACAAGGACAAGAGGGGCCCTAACAGAGCCAGGTCTATGTGTCAGTGTGTCAATGTCGTTCGCCATCGGGGGAAAAAATAATGTAAAATTAAATTTCCGAAGGAATAGTAAAAACATTATAATTTATTTCATTTTCGCCTGCGCTTCTAGAAAAAAAAAATGCAATTATTTGTAAAAATATTAGGTGTACAAAATGAAACTCAGCCACAGGGTAAATTTGAATTTTGTACATTTTAGCCGAGTTTCATTTTGTACACCATGTAGTTCATTTTTTCAAAATTTTGAACATTTTAGGGGTTAAAGTCCATCAAAAGTTGACCTTCTCCGTGTAAGAAGGTTATTGAAGTATAACCATTAAGAAGGTTAATTTTTAAAGGCTTGTAGATCGTAAACCGTTACAGATATTGAAAAAATGCACTAAATAAAATCTGTTGGAAATTTAATTCTCTTTAATTTTTATTCTATTCATTTTTTCTCTAGGACGCACTGTTTTCAAGATAAATTTATTTTAAAAAAAATTATTTTCCGAAAATGGTGCATCCTAGAAAAAAACTTTAAGGAAGTTAATAATTAAGTACAAATTTATAGAGAATTAAATTTCCTACAATTTTTATTTATTAAGTGTACAAAATGAAACTCAGCCACAGGGTAAATTTGAATTTTGTAGATTTTAGCCGAGTACTCCTTATACTTTTTACGAATTTTTGGTGTAAAAAAATTATTTTTTTTTTTATTAGGTGTACAAAATGAAACTCGGCTAAAATCTACAAAATTCAAATTTACCCTGTGGCTGAGTTTCATTTTGTACATCTAATAAATAAAAATTGTAGGAAATTTAATTCTCTATAAATTTGTACTTAATTATTTTTTTCTAGGATGCACCATTTTCGGAAAATAATTTTTTTTAAAAATAAATTTATCTTGAAAACAGTGCGTCCTAGAGAAAAAATGAATAGAATAAAAATTAAAGAGAATTGAATTTCCAACAGATTTTATTTAGTGCATTTTTTCAATATCTGTAACGGTTTACGATTTACAAGCCTTTAAACATTAACCTTCTTAATGGTTATACTTCAATAACCTTCTTACACGGAGAAGGTCAACTTTTGATGGACTTTAACGCCTAAAATGTTCAAAATTTTGAAAAAATGAACTACTAGGTGTACAAAATGAAACTCGGCTAAAATCTACAAAATTCAAATTTACCCTGTGGCTGAGTTTCATTTTGTATACCTAATACATTAATTTTTTAAAAACCCACAATGTTTGCATAATGGAAGCCACCTCCCGCCTTACACTTCGCGCGCTCCCCCTTCGCCGGCTCTATTTTCGGCGAAAATCGATTATAAATTCGCGAAGGCCTTCTGATTATAAGAGCGGAGTGTTTTGAGATAAGAAGCTTTGGCCCACTGACCTCCTTTTTTCTCCCCCCGCGGGAGGTACTCCCCAGCCGACATTGACACACTGACACATAGAGACCCTTTGGTCGACCTTGTGCAAATATCCCTCCCCCGGCGTAGAATCGCAATTGCGTGATCTTTTTATTAGTTTTTACCTGGAAAAAATAAATAAATTATTGATAAATTACTTCTTCAAAATTCCTTTTAACTGTTTAAAGTTAAAGCAATTGACGCCATCTGTGACGTCACAAATCAGGTTGTAACGTCAGTCAATAAATTGTCGCGACAGAATCTTCCACTATCTTGCACAAAATTATATTGTTCCAACCACAATTTGAAACTACTGGAACATGCGCAGAAGAATTTGGACGTCAAATTCGACTGAAGGGGGGGAAAAATGTTAAAATTTAACAGAATAGCTTTGTTCTAACCGCATCAACTGGTTTGAAATCCTGGATTTGGATGTCATATTTGACGTCGTTCGAATCGTTTTACCGTCAAATCTGAAGTCATATGACGTCAAATTTGACGTGCAAATCCTTCTGTGCATGCTCCAGAAGTTTAAACTACGGTTATTAAATTATTTAGGGAATTTTATATTCTAAAATTTAAATCCCTAACCAGCAATTCTGGGCAAAAAGGGAAATAAATTTCTCTCTCTCTTTGTTTTATTTATTTATTTTTTCTAATGTTTAATTTTTTTTGTTCTTTTAGGTGAGTCATCGTCTAGGAACTGGATTCTGATTGTTGATACCTCCGCAGGTAATTTCATTTTCTTCTTCTTTTTCAAGTTTTGGACAGTTTTTTTCGGAATTGTTCGATTGGTTCTCCATTTGGCATATTTGCGCAGTTTTAGACGTAAAAATCTTTAAAAATTTCGTTAAAAAACCTTAAAATCCAGACTTCCTGTTGAAAGTTTTTAATGCTCCAAAAAGGTTCTAAATTGAACTGATTTTGTGTTAAAATTAATGGAAATTCAACTCTAAAGGTCTTCCTAGTGTTTAAAGGATATTACCTTTGTTCCAACCGCAGTTTGAAACTGTTGTGAAACTTCCGGAGCATGCGCAGAAGGATTTGGACGTCATATTCAGTCGTCCAATTCCGGAAGTTTCCAGTCCGGCATTCCGGGAGAAATTTCGTACTTCTACCCTAATGGGAGAGGCACATCCCTAGGCCAAAGAGCCCATTATTTCTACCTTGGCACTTAGAACTTAAAAAGTTTTTAAAAAAAAAGGAACACCCGGAAAATTTTTCGAAAAAAAAAATTAGAAAATTTTCGAAAAAAAGAACTGGGAAAATTTTCCTTTATACTTTCCCTCCCTTACACATCCCCTTCCGTTTTACTTTCGTTCCATTATACTTCCCCCTCCGTTATACTTCCCCTCTCATATACTTCCCACTCCGTTATACTTCCCCTTACGATTTACTCCCCCTCCGTTATACTTCCCCCTCCTATATAGATACTTCTCTTTAAGGAAGTTTTCGTTGGAAGCTCTTCAAACCAGTACTTTTTTTATAAAATAGTATCTTTCCTATAGAATATATTTTTATATTTGTTGAAAAACCTTGAAAGTACAAAAATAATTACGATTCGAGTAATAAAGTTGCGCCAAGAACCTTCCATCCCCTATAATTAAATGCTTATTGAAAAATGACATCATCTTTTTTGTCAAGAAAAGCCCATAAAATTTTTATTTTATATAGTTTTTCAAAAGGGGTGGGATTTTTTAAATTATGTTACGTTGCCCTAAAAAAAGTAGGAACCCCAAAAAAATTCCCTTGAAATACCATTCTCTAATTTTTCTTTTAGTTTAAAAAATAATAAACATTTCCTGGCCGTCCTTGGCACCGATTTTCCCCTCTAGGTTTACTTTTTCCCAACTAAATATGAAGTCCCCATTGTTGATATAGCTGAAAAAAGCTTTATCTCTATTGTATGCAAAAAGTTGCAAATAATATTATTAATAAAAATTCTTCCCCATATATTAGGTGTACAAAATGAAACTCGGCTAAAATCTACAAAATTCAAATTTACCCTGCGGCTGAGTTTCATTTTGTACACCTAATAAATAAAAATTGTAGGAAATTTAATTCTCTATAAATTTGCTCTTAATTATTTTTTTTAGGATGCACCATTTTCGGGAAATAATTTTTTAAAAATAAATTTATCTTGAAAACAGTGCGTCCTAGAGAAAAAATGAATAGAATAAAAATTAAAGAAAATTAAATTTCCAACAGATTTTATTTAGTGCATTTTTTCAATATCTGTAACGGTTTACGATTTACAAGCCTTTAAAAATTAACCTTCGTAATGGTTATACTTCAATAACCTTCTTACACGGAGTCAACTTTTGATGGACTTTAACGCCTAAAATGTTTAAAATTTTGAAAAAATGAACTACTAGGTGTACAAAATAAAACTCGGCTAAAATCTACAAAATTCAAATTTACCCTGTGGCTGAGTTTCATTTTGTACACCTAATATTATTGTTTAGTGCCCTGATCAAACAAAAGGCCCTTTTCTTATTTAAAAAACTCTTGTTTTGCTAATTTTGGCGAGGAAAAATGTTGAAAAGCGAAAGTAAACCCTTGAGTGACCTAAAAAGGTTTCCAAGGTCTTCTTTTGTTCACTTTCATCCCTTAAAAAAAAATTTTTTTGACAGATTTTATTTTATTCTTCATTAATGAAGTTATTGTGATACCCTCCACGTCCGGTTTTTGAAGAAGGATCTTCCAGACCCCGGAGGGTCAAATCGAATACTTTGTCTGTGGTTCCGGCCGGCCGTTTCATTTAAATGTGACTTTTTCCCCCTCCTTTCTTCTCTTATTCATTAGCTTTGTTCCAACCGGAGTTTTAAACTCCTGGAGCATGCGCAGAAGGATTTGGACGTCAAGTTAGACGTCCTTCAAATCGTTTTTCTGTCAAATCTGAAGACATCATTTTTACGGCCACAGTTTTCAACCAATTTTCACCAAATTTTCACACAATCTTCCTTATTCACCGAATAAGGAAATTTGGTCCGTTATACTTCCTCCTCCTTAGACTTCCCTCTGTTGTACTTCCCCCTCCTTGAGCTTCCCCTCCTTAATACTTCCCCCTCCTATATCGTTCCTTCTTTTTTAGGAAGTTTTCGTCTGGATCTCTTCAAACATTAATTTTTTAGGTTGAGAATAAATTAGTTTAAAGTCAAATTGTTTTTTAAGGGGGGTTTTGAAGGGGGCCTCGGTGGGGATAATCGCTCGGTTGGTGCAATGCATTGTGCTCAGTCAAAGCCAGTCTCAGAGAACTAGGTCAGGGATGCTGCTCTCCCCACAAAACCCATTCCATCATCCCCTCCTCTCGCTACTTAGCCATCTACGCACATTGTTTACTATTTTATTTTTAAGACAAAAAAATAACTCCAAAGGTCTCATCTCCAATCGATTGTTTATTATTTTATTAATATTTAAGGCTATAAACGTTTCTTTCGAGGACCCTAAAAAAAAAACTCTGGGCGTAAAGTGTTCAGGAAAAAAACGGCCGGCCGGCACCACTGACAATGTTGAGATCGGTAAAGATCAATGACCCTCCGGGGTCTGGAAGACCCTTCCAAAAAACCAGACGTGGAGGGTATCACAATAACTTCTTTAAGGAAACTTTGACCTTCCCACAGCCTCCTGAATCCCTATAAGAATTACGGTAGCTCGTTATCAATAAAAAAAATGAATAAAACAAATTCTGGTGCCAAGTGAAATCCCCTCTCAGGCAGTGACCTGTGACCGTTTCTCAATTCTATAACCTTGGATTATCGAAAGAGCATGCTCACTTTCGAGAAAAAAAAAACATAAAAGTGTAAAATTTAAAAAAAAAATGAAATATTAGGTGTACAAAATAAAACTCGGCTAAAATCTACAAAATTCAAATTTTCATTTTGTACACCTAATATATAAAAATTGTAGGAAATTTAATTCTCTATAAATTTGTACTTAATTATTTTTTTCTAGGATGCACCATTTTCGGAAAATAATTTTTTTTAAAAATAAATTTATCTTGAAAACAGTGCGTCCTAGAGAAAAAATGAATAGAATAAAAATTAAAGAGAATTGAATTTCCAACTGATTTTATTTAGTGCATTTTTTCAATATCTGTAACGGTTTACGATTTACAAGCCTTTAAAATTAACCTTCTTAATTGTTATACTTTAATAACTTTCTTACACGGAGAAGGTCAACTTTTGATGGACTTTAACGCCTAAAATGTTCAAAATTTTGAAAAAATGAACTACTAGGTGTACAAAATGAAACTCGGCTAAAATCTACAAAATTCAAATTTATCCTGTGGCTGAGTTTCATTTTGTACACCTAATAAAATCATGAACGGAATAGAGCGCCGAGATAAAAAAAAAAAAAAAAAAAAAAAAATCCGCCGCTCATCTGGAATGCAAATGACATGGACACAATAGGAAATAGCTGTTAAGCAATTCATGAATCTTAAGGGTGACAATTTTAAAAGGCGTGAATTATTCATTTTAAAATTGGGCAAGAGGGGGGCCAATTCCGAAGAATCACTTTTTAAAAATATTTTTTCACTTTTCTTTAGTACAAAAATTCAAAAATTAACTAGTGTGAATACTAAGAAATCTCCAGATTCCATTTGTTCCCCTCCCTTCTTCTCTTATTTGTTCCAACCGGAGTTTGAAACTCCTGGAGCATGCGTAGTCAAGTTAGACATCCTTGAAATCGTTTTTCCGTCAAATCTGAAGTCATCAGACGTCAAATTGTGCTTCTGCGCCTGCTCCAGGAGTTGCAAACCAGTTTCAAACTCCGGTTGGAACAAATTTTATTTCATTTTTTCCCCGAAGGCCGACCGAAGCATTAAATCTCCCACCCCCGAGCTCGCCGGTGTAAAGTTGGGGAATTCGACCCAGTTTCCCTCGCCAGCGTGGCTCTATGGATTTGTATATTATTCCATATTAAAATCAAAAGATCTTATTATTTAAATAACACGATTATTTGCAAACGAAGCAGGTGTGCCAATCTAACAGGTGGCTGGAAAATCGACAGGTGGGAAACTTGGATGCAGATGCTACGTTGCGAAAAATTATTAAGAATTTCGAAACTTTTCCAATGAGCTCTTTAATTTTTAATAGTCGTTACTGACTACTAAGATTACCGGCATAATTATTTTTCTAAAATAAAATTCTACTTTGAAGAGCTTCCAACCTTAAAGAGACGTAACAATGTAGGAGGGGGAAGTATAAAGGAGAGGAAGTATATCGGAGGGGGTAGTATAAAGGAGGAGAAGTATTACGGAGGGGGAAGTATAAAGAAGGTTGAATTATAAAGGAGTGGATGTTATTAACGAGGGCGTTTTCCGCGTAAATCTATAAATCTGACGTTTTTCTTGGATTAGAAAGAAGTTTCAGTGCGTTTTCCTCCGAATAGGCCCGTACGCCTGGAAAAACGCCCAAAATTTCCGTTTGAAAAGGTCTCAATTGTCCCGAAAACTGAGGAAAACGCTCGTAAACATTTTGTTCCAACCGGAGTTTTAAACTGTATGAGACTCCTGGAGCATGCGCTGAACGATTTGGACGTCATTTAAATCGTTGGTCCGTCAAGTCATCTGACGGCTTGTGCGCATGCTGCAGGAGTTTCAAACTGCGGTTAAACAAAGCTATTATCGTATTAATAAAGTTATTAGTTTAAAAATCCCATTTAAAAAGTACAAAACAGCCAAATTTCTCTTTGTCTTCTAAAATCGAGCTAAAAAAGGAACTTTTCAATGAATCCTCTAACTTTAATTTTGTAATGACGTTTTATCTAGAAGTAATTAAAAAACTTCCCCCGTGAAGAAATTAAAGCAATTTTTTAAAAAGCTTTTCTCAAATAAGGAATTGAAATCGACAATCGACCTTGTTGGTTCTTTTTAAGTCTTGGGGTAAACTAAGGTTATAAAGAAGAAAATATTAGGTGTACAAAATGAAACTCAGCCACAGAGTAAATTTGAATTTTGTAGATTTTGTACACCTAGTTCATTTTTTCAAAATTTTGAACATTTTGGCGGTAAAGTCCTTCAAAAGTTGACCTTCTCCGTGTAAGAAGGTTATTGAAGTATAACCATTAAGAAGGTTAATTTTTAAATGTTTGTAAATCGTAAACCGTTACAGATATTGAAAAAATGCACTAAATAAAATCTGTTGGAAATTCAATTCTCTTTAATTTTTATTCTATTCATTTTTTCTCTAGGACGCACATTTTTCAAGATAAATTTATTTAAAAAAAATATTATTTTCCGAAAATGGTGCATCCTAGAAAAAAATAATTAAGTACAAATTTATAGAAAATTAGGCGTTAAAGTCCATCAAAAGTTGACCTTCTCCGTGTAAGAAGGTTATCGAAGTATAACCATTAAGAAGGTTAATTTTTAAAGGCTTGTAAATCGTAAACCGTTACAGATATTGAAAAAATGCACTAAATAAAATCTGTTGGAAATTCAATTCTCTTAAATTTTATGCTATTCATTTTTTCTCTAGGACTCACTGTTTTCAAGATAAATTTATTAAAAAAAAAAAATTCCGAAAATGGTGCATCCTAGAAAAAAATAATTAAGTGCAAAATAGAGAATTAAATTTCCTACAATTTTTATATATTAGGTGTACAAAATGAAACTCAGCCACAGGGTAAATTTGAATTTTGTAGATTTTGAGTTTCATTTTGTACACCAATAGAAGATAGAAGAAGTTGCTTCAATTTTATGTTTTTTAAACGAGTTTTCGTTGCATAAGAGCCGAATATGCTTTCTCTCCACGTGTCTCCTCTCCAACAAAGGAAGCCCTTTCTTTCCTCGAGACCTTGAACTTGAAGCTTTCTTTTCTGTTTTCCACCTTCTACGGTTCATCTTCAAACCAAGAAGACCGTAACTCCTGGGCCCTGTTATTAGAAGGGAACCCCACAAAAAAGTAATGACCACCCTGTATAATGACTCTATGATATCCTCGTTTCTCATGAAAACTTTGGAAAATCATCTTATTTTTGAAAAAGCGGATTATATAATTTGGCTAAAATTATCTATAGTGGGGGGCAATGACGAAAGAATAACTGAGACCCTGACACGATGTGGATAAGTCCTTGTACGAATTCTGAGGATGAGGCGGGGAGGGGAAGTAGGTCAGGAGTGCCAATGTTAGCAGAACAGAAACGAGGACGTATCCCAGGGTTACCCCCCTCAACTGGGTCAGTTATCACTGCGTCGGCGTCTCGAGGGGTTGCTTAAATAGAAAAAAACAGGGTGTTCCGCATGGGGAGGTAAAAAAATCGAAATTACCGCCTACTTTAATTTATTCAAATCCTAACCAAACTTCGATTTTTGTGTTTTTATAAATAAAAAGTACTTAGATTTGATAAATCGTTGGTAATTATGGTGGTCGGAGAAAAAAAATGGTGGGGGGAAAGTTGGAAATTACATCACGTTCTTTTTCTCACGTCTAATTTTATTTTTCATCTTCTTTTTTGTGGACGATGGAAGCTTCGTGATGGATTTTCATCTTCTCTTTACGTCTAAAGTCACTTCTTCTTCCCCTATCTTTCATTTTTTACATTTGAAAATTAATAGGCAATTAAATTAGTCTATTAGGTTGGTGATTTGTTCAGGCAAAATTGGCCTGCGAAATTAAATATAACAGAGAGTGAAGTATAAGGGAGGGGGAAGTATTAAGGAACGAAAGTATAACGGAAGGGGATGTATAAGGGAGGGAAAGTATAAAGGAGAATTTTCCAAGTTTGTTTTTTCGAAAAATTTTCCGGGTTTTCCTTTTTTTTCGAATAATTTTCTAAGTTTTTTTTTCCGAAAAATTTTTTAAGTTTCTTTCGAAAAACTAAGTTTTTTTTCGAAAAATTTTCGACGTTTTTTTAGTCCAAAAAAAATTTTTTTTTTCGAAAAATTTTCCGGGTTTTCCTTTTTTTTTCGAAAAATGTTTTAAGTTTTTTTTCCCGAAATTTTTTAAGTTTTTTCGAAAAATTTTCTGGGTTTTTTTTTTTCGAAAAATTTTCTAGTGTCAAGGTAGAAATAATGGGCTCTTTGGCCTAGGGATGTGCCCCTCGTAATGGGTAGAAGTACCTACGAAATTTCTCCCTACTAAAAAAAATTAATAATTTAAAAAGTGGCAATTTTTTTACACCAAAAATTCTTAAAAAATATAAGGAGTAATTGGTGAAAATTTGGTAAAAATTGGACCAACGGTTCGGCCGCAGCGAATTTTTTAAAATTTCAAACAGACATATCTCCGCCATTTTTTCGAAATTCAAAAATCGCCCTCGTTAGTTTCTTCTTCACCGGCTAAAGAAATTTGTGTGAAAATTTGGTGAAAATCGGATGAAAACTGTGGCCGTAGAAAAAAACGGCCGGCCGGCACCACAGACAAAGTTGAGATCGGTAAAGATCAATATTCGATTTGACCCTCCACGTCGGGTTTTTGGGGAAGGGTCTTCCAGACGGTCAATTCAAAATTAATGACGATGAAATTATAGCTTTGTTCCAACCGCAGTTTGAAACTCCTGGATGCGCAGAAGGACTTCAAATCTGACTTCGCTCATATAGTTTGTCCATCAAATCTAACGAGCAAATCCTTCTACGCATGCTCCAGGAGTTTCAAATTGTGGTTGGAACAACGAAATAATTTTCGTAGGGAACCCCTCAAACTAGTACGTCACCTCGTTAGCACTTTTTTTCTGCCAAAATTTTTATATCTGACGCGTTTCGGCCCATGAAGCCTCTTCAGGTAAGCTCTTCCCTTTTTTATGTAACTTTTTCCTCTGATAGACAGGATCTGTGTAGCTTACCGCCTCCCCAAGAAGCTTAAAAATTTGTAAAAAAAATTAAAAATTTAAAAAAAAATTTAAAATAAATTTAATTAAATAAATAAATATATAAATTATATAAAATAATAAATAAAATTTAAAAAAAAAAAAAGAAAATTAAAAAAAAAATTTAAAAATTTGTATTTTCTTCCACTTTTATGGGAATATTTGAAAGCAGATTTTTGATGTTATAAAAAAAAATCGATCGCCACTAAAATAAATACTTTTATGCATGGTTGGAGAGTTCAAAAAAATTTTTTATAACACCAAAAAAGAAATACCAACCAAAAAAGAAAAAATACCAATGCAGATTTTTGAGTTTGTTGGACGTTTAAATTTTTGTTTCGTTATTAAGAAAGAATGTTATATTATTCCGTCGTTACCGTGATATCGATTATAAACGACGGTAACTTGAAATTTAACGATTTATTAAAATTTTCTAAAATTCAACTTTGTTTTGATTATAAAAAAAAAAAAAAAAGGTTTGTCAAGGGAAGAAGGAATAGAAGTGATGCGAATAATAGACTGGGGAAATGTGTCAAGGACCGTCCCTCTTTTATGTTAGGCAAAGCTTTCCATTTCGTTACTGCATCGCAACCTGTTACCTATCTTAAGAGGCCCCCACCAACCAAAAACTAACCCAAGGGCGTTCTCCACGCAGGAAACTTAACCATTCTTTATTTTATATTTTTTGAACTTCAAAATATTTTATTTTTACGCTTTTTCGAAGTCTAATCTGCGAAAAAGTAGGTCAGATGACGTCATTTTAGGCGGGCAGACAGCAATAAAAGGGCCCGAGATGAAAGAGAAAAATTAAACACATTTTTAAAAGGTTCTTTCATCAAAAAGTATTAGGTGTACAAAATGAAACTCAGCCACAGGGTAAATTTGAATTTTGTAGATTTTAGCCGAGTTTCATTTTGTACGCCTAGTAGTTCATTTTTTCAAAATTTTAAACATTTTAGGCGTTAAAGTCCATCAAAAGTTGACCTTCTCCATGTAAGAAGGTTATTGAAGTGTAACCATTAAGAAGGTTAATTTTTAAAGGCTTGTAAATCGTAAACCGTTACAGATATTGAAAAAATGCACTAAATAAAATCTGTTGGAAATTAAATTCTCTTTAATTTTTATTCTATTCATTTTTCTCTAGGACGCACTGTTTTCAAGATAAATTTATTTAAAAAATAAATTATTTTCCGAAAATGGTGCATCCTAGAAAAAAATAATTAAGTACAAATTTATAGAGAATTAAATTTCCTACAATTTTTATTTATTAGGTGTACAAAATGAAACTCAGCCACAGGTTAAATTTGAATTTTGTACTTTTTAGCCGAGTTTCATTTTGTACACCTAGTACTAGTTTGAAGAGCTTCCAGCGAAAACTTGCTTAAAGAGAGGGACAATATATGAGGGGAGGGGAAGTATAACGGAGGGTGAAGTATAAAGGAGGGGAAGTTTACTCTAAGTATTTTTGAATTTAGAAAATTTTTCCTTTTTTCCCAAAAAATTCTCTAAGTTTTATTTTTCCATTTTTTGTCGAAAAATTTTCAAGTTTTTTCCCCCTCAAAAAATTAATTTTTTTTTCTCTCTCGAAATTTTAACTTTCTTAAAGAAGTTATTGTGATACTCTCGACGTCGGGTTTTTGGGGAAGGGTCTTCCAGACCCCGCAGAGTCAAATCGAATATTGATCTTTACCGATCTCAACTTTGTCTGTGGTGCCGTCCGGCCGTAGCATTTTTTCCGGAACACTTCTCCGCCACAGTTTTCAACCGATTTTCACCAAATTTTCTTTAATACAAGAAACTGACGAGGGCGATTTCTTAATTTTGAAAGAAATTGCGGAGATCTATTTGAAATTTTATAAAATTCGCTGCGGCCCGATTTTCACCAAATTTTCACCAATTACTCCTTATATTTATTACGAATTTTGGTGTAAAAAAATTATCATTATTTTAGATTAATTATCATTTTATTAGGGAGAAATTTCTAACTATCACCTGTCGCGAGAGGGAACTCTCTTGGGCAAAAATCCCATTATTTCTACCTTGATACTTTTAAAAATGTTCGAAAAAAAACTTAAAATTTTTTTTAAATACCTTCTTAAACTTTATAACTTAAAGGACTCCAAAATATTAAAGGCCTCCTTAATCTTCCCCTCCCTTATACTTCCCCTCCTTTATACTTCCTCCCTCATTATACTTCCCCTCCTTAATACTTCCCCTTCCTTGTTACTTCTCTCTAAGGAAGTTTTTGTTGGAAGCTCTTCACACTATTATTAGGTGTACAAAATGAAACTCGGCCAAAATCTACAAAATTCAAATTTACCCTGTGGCTGAGTTACATTTTGTACACCTAATAAATTTCGGAAAATAATTTTTTTTTTAATAAATTTATCTTGAAAACAGTGCGTCCTAGAGAAAAAATGAATAGAATAAAAATTAAAGAGAATTAAATTTCCAACAGATTTTATTTAGTGTATTTTTTCAATATCTGTAACGGTTTACGATTTACAAGCCTTTAAAAATTAACCTTCTTAATGGTTAAACTTCAATAACCTTCTTACACGGAGAAGGTCAACTTTTGATGGACTTAAAAGCCTAAAATGTTCAAAATTTTGAAAAAATGAACTACTAGGTGTACAAAATGAAACTCGGCTAAAATCTACAAAATTCTTTACCCTGGGGCTGAGTTTCATTTTGTACACCTAATAACTTCCTTGGCCGATGTTCCCTCCTTTGGACATTGAAATCGCGTATTTTCTGTCTTCTAAAAGAGGAATCAGTTAAAACGTGATTATTTGGGTCATCCTAAAAATGAAATTATTGTTATCGAGGTATTTTTATTCTCAAAATTATTTTTAAACCGTGTTTTTCCAGACTATTTTTTTTTTACTCATTGCGTAATATCGTACTAAAGACCCTAAATGTCACTTGCATTCTTAAAAATAAGCTTGTCAATTGACCCAAATTTGTATTTGTAGTTTTCTTCGAAATCTATTTTTGTATTGTTTTTTCTTATTTTTAAAGGAGGTGTTTTTTATTCTGTTTCAGGTACGTACTCCTCCCTGGCACGTGAGTTGCGAGTTTTGTTTATTTCAAAACAAGGAAATCGCTAATATTAGCGCCGTCTTGAAAATTAGGCCGGAGGGATGAAGTGCGAGCTGTGGCGCCTCATTTTCTGACGGTTTCTACAGGGTGTCCGGAAACACATGGCAAGCGTCTGGGAGAGCGTTAAAAAGTGGTTTTACGAAAAAAAGTTAAATGTAAACCCCCCTTAATTTAAATCAAAGAATTTGATGGTGTAGTTTAAAATCCGCCTGGATATACAGGGTGTCCCAGACACAACCTAACTTCGTTATTTCAAATGAGAACCCCTATTTTTTATTTCAGATTCGTAATCTACGCAAAATTTCAAGTAGATTTGAGTACTCATATGACGATTTTGGACAACTTTTAAAAAATGTCAAATTTTAGCGTTTTTTGCTCTAAAATCCGTTAAAATTGACCTAGGAGACTCGTTTTTTTTTAATTCCACTTATTTTTTCCCGAAGAATCCAACTGTCTCAAATTTGAACATCTTCGCATTCTGCATCACGAGATTTCGTCGCTAATGGCCTTTTTTCAAGTTTAACTCCAAATTCCATACTTCAAAGTAGATTTGTTCCAACCGCAGTTTGGTGCATGCGCAGAAGGATTTGGACGTTAAAATTGACGTCGTTTCAATCGTTTGTCCGACAATCCTGTAGTCATCTGACGTCCAAATCCTTCTGCGCATGCTCAGAGTTTCAAACTGCGGTTGGAACAAACCTAATATTATCATTTATTAGGTGTATAAAATGAAACTCAGCCACAGGGTAAATTTGAATTTAGTAGATTTTAGCAGTTTCATTTTTTACACCTAGTAGTTCATTTTTTCAAAATTTTGAACATTTTAGGCGTTAAAGTCCATCAAAGTTGACCTTCTCCGTGTAAGAAGGTTATTGAAGTATAACCATTAAGAAGGTTAATTTTTAAAGGCTTGTAAATCGTAAAGCGTTACAGATTGAAAAATGCACTAATAAAATCTGTTGGAAATTCAATTCTCTTTAATTTTATTCTATTCATTTTTTCTAGGACGCACGGTTTTCAAGATAAATTTATTTTTAAAAAAAATTATTTTCCGAAAATGGTGCATCCCAGAAAAATAATTAAGTACAAATTTATAGAGAATTAAATTTCCTACAATTTTTATTTATTAGGTGTACACAATGAAACTCAGCCACAGGGTAAATTTGAATTTTGTAGATTTTAGCCGAGTTTCATTTCGTACACCTAATACAAGCCTTCTACTGGTCGAGGCAAGCGTTTTTCGTTAGTCTGGATCTCTTGCTTCTTTTTGGCCCTGAAACTTGGAATTTGCTTATATCTTCGGTAGTGATTGATAGCATTAAAAAGATCCCCCAAGTGTGATAGTTTTGTTCTTTGGCTGGGCAACAGCCTCTCCAAGCAGTCGACCAGCAGAGCCGCGGTTATTCAAGTCACCGGTGGAGTTGACTGAATATCAATCGGTACGACTTATTCGGTGATTAAGGCGCTCCGGGTACGAAGGGCAAACTCAACATCGGACGATTTTTTTTTTCAGATTCTAGACCTCTTGGTGAATACACCCATATAATTTTTATGTTGAGTTCGCCCTTTTTTCCCCTTTAAATACGTAAAAACCAATATGCGGCAAAGCTCTAACTGCAATATCCGAGCGGGTACGAAGGGCGAACTCCACATCCTAGTCCACAACCCCCACTCTTTCCCATTCCAGGGCATGACTTTTCTGTTGAGTTCGCCCGAAACATAAAACTTTAAAATGAGAATATCTCGAAACTACGTTTTGTTGAGTTCGCCCTTCGTACCCGGAGCGCCTCAATGAAGAACCGCTTTCCCTCTTACCTCCTGAGGGATTTGGGAAATCGACGAGCACCCTAAACATGAGTTTTCTCCTTTTTAAATATTATTTAGATCGCCAAACGCTTTTATTTACGGACGTTTGTTTGTACCGTTTAAAAGGGAAAGTAACGAAATTTTAAAGTGAAAATTCCATTAGGCTAATTTTGATCTTTTGCGAAAAAGTCTATTTCGGAAAAAAAAGGCAATTTTGTAACGGTGGGGGTGTCCTTGTCCCTTCCTACCCCGGCCAGCAAAAGCGGTCCAAGTGCACTGGGTTTCTGGGACGAGAGGGTTGCCCCAGTTCATCTATAGCCTTGGAAAAATCGTAAGGGGGATGCCGAAACCTATTTTCACGCACTATCTCGCCGAGTCGGTGAAATTGGAACGCGGAGGATGAAAGTGAAGGCGGAAAGAAGAGTTTTGCGTTACGTCCGACCCCGTAACAAGGGCGAGGAGAAGAAAGGTGGGATAATCAAAAGAAAGTAATCGCCGGAATGCCGACGAAAGTGAAATGGCCCCGTTTCTTTTCCCTTTCCTGTGCGAAACCCCGGCGATCCTTCTCAAAGACGTCGAATGAGGTCATCTCCTCAAGACGTCCAAGAATCCCTATTTCCGTTCAAAAAACAGCGTTAAATTTTTTAAATCTGTCAATAGCCGAGTAGTTCTATGTTTCCTGTCGGTTTCAGGTGGCTGCTTGCTGCAGAAGCTTAATAGAAGGAATTGCCAGGCTTCCCAGAAATGCCAACCAAACTCATCCGTAGTTCATTGCTCTTAAAAACGATGTTATTAGGTGTACAAAATGAAACTCGGCTGAAATCTACAAAATTCAAATTTTCATTTTGTACACCTAATAAATAAAAATTGTAGGAAATTTAATTCTCTATAAATTTGTACTTAATTATTTTTTCTAGGATGCACCATTTTCGGAACATAATTTTTTTAAAATAAATTTATCTTGAAAACAGTGCGTCCTAGAGAAAAAATGAATAGAATAAAAATTAAAGAGAATTAAATTTCCAACAGATTTTATTTAGTGCATTTTTTCAATATTTGTAACGGTTTACGATTTACAAGCCGTTAAAAATTAACCTTCTTAATGGTTACTTCATCAACCTTCTTATCTCAAAGACGTCGAATGAGTTCGTCTCCTGAAGACGTCGAAGAATCCCTATTTCCGTTCAAAAAACAGCGTTAAATTTTTTTAATAACCATGATCTGTCAATAGCCGAGTAGTTCTATGTTTCCTGTCGGTTTCAGGTGGCTGCTTGCTGCAGAAGCTTAATAGAAGGAGTTGCCAGACCTCCAGAAATGCCAACCATCATCCGTAGTTCATTGCTCTTAATGTAAAACCATGATCTGTCAATAGCCGAGTAGTGCTATGCTTCCTGTCGGTTTTAGCTGGCTGCTTGCTGCAGAAGCTTAATAGAAGGAGTTGCCAGACCTCCCAGAAATGCCAACCAACCATCATCCGTAGTTCATTGCTCTTAATGTAAAACCATGATCTGTCAACAGCCGAGTAGTGCTATGCTTCCTGTCGGTTTTTCTGCTTGCTGCAGAAGCTTAATAGAAGGAATTGCCAGACCTCCCAGAAATGCCAACCAACCATCATCCGTAGTTCATTGCTCTTAATATAAACCATGACCTGTCAATAGCCGAGTAGTGCTATGCTTCCTGTCGGTTTTAGCTGGCTGCTTGCTGCAGAAGCTTAATAGAAGGAATTGCTGGACTTCACAAAAATGCCAGCCTGTCCTCCTAAAAACGATTTTTGATCCTTCTGATATGACAATTAATCCTCATAAGAGGTGAAAGCTTTTAAGAATCAGTAGAAGAGAAGGGAGAAACAATAGCTGTTAAATGTTAGGCGGAGAAGTGGGACGGTGGTAAAGGGCATTAAAACATATGAGATCAAGATGACCCAACAGTCTTTTTTCTACTTTTTTTAGCGGAAGAAACTATTGAAACGTTTATTTAGCGGCGCCTCTTATCATTTTAGATTTCATTCCGCTGACTCGAAATGACAGCGATTGATTTTTTTGTGCCTACGAAAAAAAATGCGCTTTTTTCTTCTCCCCTGTCGATCGATAATTTATAAGTTTGTAATAATGTTCCAACCGCAGTTTAAACTGCTTTGAAACTTCTGGAGCATGCGCTCCCACTCTATTAGTGTACAAAATGAAACTCAGCCACAGGGTAAATTTGAATTTTGTAGATTTTAGCCGAGTTTCATTTACACCTAGTAGTTCATTTTTTCAAAATTTTGAACATTTAGGCGTTAAAGTCCATCAAAAGTTGACCTTCTCCGTGTAAGAAGGTTATTGAGTATAACCATTAAGAAGGTTAATTTTTAAAGGCTTGTAAATCGTAAACCGTTACAGATATTGAAAAAATGCACTAAATAAAATCTGTTGGAAATTCAATTCTCTTTAATTTTTATTCTATTCATATTTTCTCTAGGACGCACTGTTTTCAAGATAAATTTATTTTAAAAAAATTATTTTCCGAAAATGGTGCATCCTAGAAAAAAATAATTAAGTACAAATTTATAGAAAATTAAATTTCCTACAATTTTATTTATTAGAAAATGAAACTCAGCCACAGGGTATATTTGAATTTTGTAGATTTTATCCGAGTTTCATTTGTACACCTAATAACTTCAGATTTGACGGACAAACGATATGAAAGACGTCAAATCCTTCTGCGCATGCTCCAGGAGTTACAAAAAATTTTCAAACTGCGGTTGGAACAAAGATAATAGCGCCATCCTTCTGAAATGGAAAGTGGTCCAAGTGTAACTTGCGAAATTACCCAAGCCACATCACTTTGTCCCACTTTGTGCTTTAATTATTCATTAATGACCCTTTATTTTTGTCCAATCACGCAATTTTTCGATGAATTAGAAAACGTTAAAAGAATTTATTTTTTTTCTTTAACCACGATAGAAGAAAAACCTATGGAACTAATTGGACATGCATGACGGTAGACAAGTTGACCTTCTCCGTGTAAGAAGGTTATTGAAGTATAACCATTAAGAAGGTTAATTTTTAAAGGCTTGTAAATCGTAAACCGTTACAGATATTGAATGAAGTATAACCATTAAGAAGGTTAATTTTTAAAGGCTTGTAAATCGTAAACCGTTACAGATATTGAAAAATGCACTAAATAAAATCAGTTGGAAATTCAATTCTCTTTCATTTTTATTCTATTCATTTTTTCTCTAGGACGCACTGTTTTCAAGATAAATTTATTTTAAAAAAATTATTTTCCGAAATGGTGCATCCTAGAAAAAAATAAAACAAAAAGGTATTTGAATTTTGTAGATTTTATCCGAGTTTCTTTTGTACACCTAATAACTTCAGATTTGACGGACAAACGATATGAAAGACGTCAAATCCTTCTGCGCATGCTCCAGGAGTTTCAAAAAATTTTCAATCTGCGGTTGGAACAAAGATAATAGCGCCATCCTTCTGAAATGGAAAGTGGTCCAAGTGTAACTTGCGAAATTACCCAAGCCACATCACTTTGTCCCACTTTGTGCTTTAATTATTCATTAATGACCCTTTATTTTTGTCCGATCACGCAATTTTTCGATGAATTAGAAAAACCTTATAAGAATTTATTTTTTCTTTAACCACGATAGAAGAAAAAAACCTATGGAACTAATTGGACATGCATGACGGTAGACGGTTTTCCCACGAATAGAACACCTGCTTCTTCAGACCTAATTTTATTCTATGGCTTTTTTAGGGAGATTTTTTTTTTTACATGTTCGAACATTTTTTTCCTCCATTGCTTAACCCTAAACGTGAAGACAAATTGAAAAATTCACAAAGTAAAAAACTGGCAAAAAATGAGACCCAGGATTTTCTTTTCAATTTCTCGTTTTAATTTTGAAAAAAAATTTTTGATCATGTTTTTTCTGTTTTTCTTCTAGTTATTGGTATCTCCGATGGGGATTTTTTTGTTTCCCCCTCTTCGGCTTCTCTCTCGAGAGTTTATTTGGCCCTAATTAGGACTCGGAGTTTAATAACTTAACAAGTCACATCCCGTTTTTTCGACTAATGTCTCTTCTAAACCCTTCTTCATCAAAGGGGAAAAAAGAAAACAACCCTAAAATATTAGGTCTAAAAATGTACAAAATTCAAATTTACCCTGTGGCTGAGTTTCATTTTGTACACCTAATAAAAAAATTGTAGGAAATTTAATTCTCTATAAATTTGTACTTAATTATTTTTTCTAGGATGCACGAAAATAATTTTTTTAAATAAATTTATCTTGAAAACAGTGCGTCCTAGAGAAAAAATGAATAGAATAAAAATTATAGAGAATTGAATTTCCAACAGATTTATTTAGTGCATTTTTTCAATATCTGTAACGGTTTACGATTTAGCCTTTAAAAATTAACCGTCTAATGGTTATACTTCAATAACCTTCTTACACGGAGAAGGTCATCTTTTGATGGACTTTAACGCCTAAAATGTTTAAAATTTTGAAAAAATAAACTACTAGGCGTACAAAATGAAACTCGGCAAAAATCTACAAAATTCAAATTTACCCTGTGGCTGAGTTTCATTTTGTACACCCTACAATGGAGCATGCGCAGAAGCAAATTTGACGTTAGATGACTTCTGATTTGACGGACAAACGATGTGCACGACGTCGAAATCCTTCTACGCTTGCTTCAGGAGATTCAAATCCGTTTCAAACACCTGGAGCACGCGCAGAATGATTTGAACATCAGATTGACGGACGATTTAAGAGACGTCAGATTTGACGGCTTATTCATTCTGGGCATGCTCCAGAAATTTCTGACCACTTTCAAACAAAGCTATTAGGATGCTGACAGTTTTGGGCACTTTTGACCCTCTAATTGAATGTAGTAAAGTTTTAAAATGCCTTAAAAATATGGCGAAAACCCCCGCCCTTTTGTGAGAAGCTTAACAATATAAATTGCTCTTTAGCCTCAAAAAAGGGGAATTTTCAGGAGTTAGTAGCTTTGTTCCCATTGAAACTCCTGGAGCATGCGCAGAAGGATCCGCACGTCAAATTTGATATCGGATGAGTTCAGATTTGACGGACAAATGAATGTGCGCATGCTCCAGGAGTTTGAAACCTTCAAATTGCGTTTGGAAGAAAGCTATAGATTTTTAAGGGCTGTTTTTGGGATGATTTGGCGTTTTATGACGTATGATAATGCGAAAGAGGTAAAAATGATAAAGAGAAAAATTAGGGTGGATTTTAATGGGGTTGATTGTAAAAATTTGCGGCGTTCTAGATGGGGTGGCGGAGGGGGGGTGGTTGTTTGAAAAGTAGGTCAGTGGGTCGGCCTCCCGCCCGCTTCCATCCCGCCTTCCCCCCGTGGGACCCCCCACTACGTCTCGACCAACTGGGTCAACCCCATTCACTTTCACTTTATTTTTCCCGCGGTGGTAGGGAGCTCATTTCAAGTCGTGACATCGCACGGTTCGCATCTCGAGAGGTGTTTGGTGTTAACGTGAAGTGATGTGTCTGTGAAATTAACTAAAGGGAAAAAAAAAATTTGTATATTTTTTTTTTATTTATGCGTGGGGATTATGTTATTAGAAATGGATCAGCACTCTCTTGTTTCGTTGAATATGAACCATTTCAACATGAGCCCTACTGGGGGTGAAACCGGCGGAAACACGTCGCCCCAAATTTACAACTCGCCTCCCCTTTACATCCAGCCACAGCAGCAGAGTCCTTCGATAAGCCAAAATTACAATTTAGAATCATGTTTTTTCTCTCCTCCAGGTGGCGTCATGGATATGCCGGCCTCGGGTGGTTCCTACCAGCAGCCGATTCCCGAGATTCCCGACACGAAAGAAGGTATCGAGGAACTCTGCCCAGTTTGTGGTGATAAGTGTCCGGATATCATTACGGACTTTTGACCTGTGAGTCGTGCAAAGGATTCTTTAAAAGGACCGTACAGAATAAAAAGTGTACACGTGTGTCGCCGAAAGGAGTTGTCATATCGACAAAACACAAAGGAAAAGATGCCCCTTCTGTAGATTTCAAAAGTGCCTTGAAGTCGGCATGAAACTTGAAGGTAAGCCTACTTTTTAATTTTTTTTTTTTAAATTTAATTAATTTCACTCAAAAACGAATTCGGTCCAGCCCTTCTTGAGCTACTAAGGCCTCTAAGGACTCCCAAAATACACAAAAACATCACATTTTGAGCCAATTTTTGGAGCGAAAAGTAGTCAAAAAAGTCCCTCCCTTTTGGCCTCTAAGGTCTCCTACTTGCTCTTATTTTTCATCTCCAAAAAAACACGTAAACATGACATTTTGAGACAATCTTGGGGGCAAAAAGTATTCGAAAAAAGTCCCTCCCTTTTGGCCTCTAAGGTCTCCTACTTACTCTTAGTTTGCATCTCCCAAAAAACACATAAACATCGCATTTTGAGCAAATTTTGGGGCAAAAAGTAGTCGAAAAAGTCCCTCCCTTTTGGCCTCTAAGGTCTCCTGCTTATTCTTAGCATCTCCAAAAAACACAAAAACATCACATTTTGAGCAAATTTTTGGGGCAAAAAGTAGTCGAAAAAGTCCCTCCCTTTTGGCCTCTAAGGTCTCCTACTTACTCTTATTTTTCATCTCCAAAAAACACAAAAAAATCAAATTTTGAGTTAATTTTGGGGCAAAAAGTAGTAGAAAAAGTCCCTCTCTTTTGGCCTTTAAGGTCTCCTACTTACTCTTATTTTTCATCTAAAAAAAAAACACAAAAACATCACATTTTGAGCCAATTTTAGGGGCAAAAAGTAGTCGAAAAAGTCCCTCCCTTTTGGCCTCTAAGGTCTCCTACTTATTCTTAGCATCTCCAAGAAACACAAAAACATCACATTTTGAGCAAATTTTTGGGGCAAAAAGTTGTCGAAAAAATCCCTCCCTTTTGGCCTCTGAGGTCTCCTACTTACTCTTAATTTTCATCTCCCCAAAAACACAAAAACATCACATTTTGAGCAAATTTTAGGGGCAAAAAGTAATCAAAAAGTCCCTCCCTTTTGGCCTCTAAGGTCTCCTACTTACTTTTATTTTTCATCTCCCAAAAAACACATAAACATGACATTTTGAGACAATCTTGGGGGGAAAAATTAGTCATAAAAAGTCCCTCCCTTTTGGCCTCTTAAGGTCTCCTACTTACTCTTGTTTTTCATCTCCAAAAAACACAAAAACGTCACATTTTGAGCAAAGTTTTGGGGCAAAAAGTAGTCGAAAAAGTCCCTCCCTTTTGGCCTCTAAGGTCTCCTACTTACTCTTATTTTTCATCTCCAAAAACACAAAAACATCACATTTTGAGCCAATTTTAGGGGCAAAAAGCAGTCAAAAAAGTCCTCCCTTTTGGCCTCTAAGGTCTCCTACTTACTCTTAGTTTTTATCTCCCAAAAAACACATAAACATCACATTTTGAGCAAATTTTTGGGGCAAAAAGTAGTCGAAAAAGTCCCTCCCTTTTGGCCTCTATGGTCTCCTACTTACTCTTATTTTTCTTCACCAAAAAACACAAAAAACATCACATTTTGAGCCAATTTTAGGGGCAAAAAGTAGTCGAAAAAGTCCCTCCCTTTAGGCCTCTAAGGTCTCCTGCTTATTCTTAGCATCTCCAAAAAACACAAAAACATCACATTTTGAGCAAATTTTAGGGGCAAAAAGTAGTCGAAAAAATCCCTCCCTTTTGGCCTCTGAGGTCTCCTACTTTTTCTTAGTTTGCATCTCCAAAAAACACAAAAACATCACATTTTGAGCAAATTTTTGGGGCAAAAAGTATTCGAAAAAATCCCTCCCTTTTGGCCTCTAAGGTCTCCTACTTACTCTTATTTTTCATCTCCAAAAAACACATAAACATCACATTTTGAGCCAATTTTAGGGGCAAAAAGTACTCAAAAAATAGACCCTCAATTTTAAAAACATCAGATTCTCGTTTTTTCTTCCTAAAAACAACAAAACTGTTTAAAAATGTGGATCTAGGTCGAAAAACCTTATTTCCCCCCCCCATTCATAAATTTTCTTTCAATCCTATTTTGACACTTTAGAAATTTGAATTAACATCAAAAAGTCAGGAAAAACTTAAGAAATAAGATAGAACTGTAATTTTTACAGGAGTTTCTATTACTGATGTCCCAATTTTATAAATTTTTGTTTTAGGCAACTTTTTAAATTTTTTAAAAATTAATAGGGTCAACATAGTCACCCCTTAGTTCCAATAGGGTGGATTAAAAATAGCTTTGTTCCAACTGCAGTTTGAAACTGATTTGAAGCTTCTGTAGCACGAAGGATCTGCACGTCAAATTTGACGTCAGATGACTTCAGATTTGAACTACGTCATATCTGACGTCCGAATCCTTCTGCGCTCCAGGAGTTTCAAACTGCGGTTGGAACAAAATGAAAACCCATTTTATTTTGCATTTTGGAGGGAATTTTGTAAACTTTTTTTAAATCGGGTTCACCGGCACATTTGTTTAAACAACAAGGAATTAAAACAAACCTAAATCAGACTAACAAATTTTAAAACGAATACAAAATTTTTTTTTTAATGATGCAGTTTTATTATTATTCCTCTTTTAATGATAATTTTCATTCAAGTTTTAGATAAAAAAAAATTTCTTATCATTTTCCCCCCTTTGTTGAAATAAATAAACCATTTTTTCACCCTTAATTAGGCCTTATCAAGTTTTGAAGTAATATTTTAAGTCCCATTTTAACTTTTAAATAGTTCTAGTATATTTTTAATATGGCGGATAACTCTGAAATAAACCTTCCTTAACTTTCGTCAATGGGTTGGCACACCTGATATGAACAATTGTTGAACATTGCAAAACTGGGAGGAAAAATAGAAAAAAGGATTATGCGGCTTATTTCTATCCTAACATCCTCCTGTTAACTCCCCTGCCTCAAAAGTTTTCAATTTGTCAAAATTTTTCATTATTCATTAGGATTACATCAATTTGTCATAAGAAGGCTTAGGTTGGCAAAACTGGGGGGATAAGCGTAATAGACGATGATGTTTCGGCTTTTTTTCCTACTTCGAAATCTAACTAGTTCTAATTTTTCCAGTGGAATTTTTATGACGTATTTAATGGAAGGCTATTCGGTATGTTATCATGAGGTTTTTCAGATTCCGCCATCTTATTACGCTTATTTCCAGTTTGGCCAACATAAACCCTAATATTTTCCCTCTTTTCCGCTATTATCAACCTTTTAAAATATTTTATGAAGTTTTTCAACTCTTTTTCTCAAATAAATCTTATTTAGCGAGCATTTTTTCAGTTTTAAAAATTACTAAATTAGAAAAAAAAAATTTTTTTTCTCGAGTGAAACTTTGTTAGTACATGTGTACTTCCACCCGTCCCCCTTCTTCCTTAGGACGCGACGTACGAAAAGGGAAAGCGGTTTTGACACTGTCAATATTTCGTCAATCCTCGTGTCATTGAGATTAGGCCTATTCTTATTCTAACTTAAAAAAAAAAATATTTATAGTAGTTTTTCTGCGATTTTTTGACTTGAAATTTTCATTTTGTATTCAGCATTTGTATCGAGTTATTACCACAAGTCCTTGACATTCTTGGTTTTGATTGGATTTTAAAATATTTAAGTTAAGTGGGGGATGTAGAAACAAAAATTGATAAAGGCTTTGTTCCAACCGCAGTTTGGAACTGGTTTGAAACTCCTGGAGCATGCGCAGAAGGTTTTGGACGTCAGATTTGACGGACAATTCGTTCCGCGCATGCTCCAGGAGTTCCAAACGGTTGGAACAAAGCTAAAATTCCCCCTCTCCACATGCGAGAAGGAAAATGTCCAGGTGGCTCTGAGGACAGTGCCCTTTTATTATTTTTTAAAAACAATTTTTATTTTTGAAAACACTGATAAATACTAAACATCTAAATGCTGGGTCAGCTACGAAATAACACATTCCTCAAAAATACGAAAAGTGGGGAGCCCATCGTTAAAAAGAAAATTCGGAAAAACCAGGCCTGTTGAGTAGTCTCTCGGAAGAAGGAAACATCCTTCGGCTCTTATCAAACAACTCTTCGGTAAGTCAAAATTTTTAAGATCCCCTTAAAGTAATAAAATCATCTTTCATTTTAATGGCAGCTGAGTTTCACTTTATTTGTACACTCTGGTATTTTTTCGGGGGCCCCCCCGGCTTTTCAAACTATTTCAATTTCATTGGCCGAAGTTTAATTTAAATTTTCGAACAATTTAATTATTTAATTATTTTAAATCGGATAAAAACGACGGTTTTTGTTTTTGTTGAGAAACTAGGGCCCTAGTAGCGCGCGGAATCGGAGTCGCCGTTTTCGTAATTTTAATCTTTTTTCATTCGGATACGGCCTTTCACAATTTTTTTTTTCTTTCGAAACGGAAAAGGTCTTTTTTTTAAAATGTATTCCGATACTCTATCGAAATTTGCGGGAGGGCGCCCTCGTGAAGTTGGCAACATTGAAAAATAGCCTGAAAAAGCGGGAAAACGTCCATATTGGGCTTGTTTAGACGTGTTCTGTATTCCGATACTCTATCGAAATTTGCGGGAGGGCGCCCTCGTGAAGTTGGCAACATTGAAAAATAGCCTGAAAAAGCGGGAAAACGTCCATATTGGGCTTGTTTAGACGTGTTCTGTATTCCGATACTCTATCGAAATTTGCGGGAGGGCGCCCTCGTGAAGTTGGCAACATTGAAAAAATGGCCTGAAAAAGCGGGAAAACGTCCATATTGGGCTTGTTTTGACGTGTTCTGTATTCCGATACATTATCGAAATTTGCGGGAGGGCGCCCTCGTGAAGTTGGCAACAGTGAAAAATAGCCTGAAAAAGCGGGAAAACGTCCATATTGGGCTTGTTTTGTCGTGTTCTGTATTCCGATACTCTATCGAAATTTGCGGGAGGGCGCCCTCGTGAAGTTGGCTACATTGAAAAATAGGCCTGAAATAGCGGGATAACGTCCATATTGGGCTTGTTTTGTCGTGTTCTGTATTCCGATACTCTATCGAAATTTGCGGGAGGGCGCTCTCGTGAAGTTGGCAACATTGAAAAATAGCCTGAAAAAGCGGGAAAACGTCCATATTGGGCTTGTTTTGACGTGTTCTGTATTCCGATACTCTATCGAAATTTGCGGGAGGGCGCCCTCGTGAAGTTGGCAACATTGAAAAAATGGCCTGAAAAAGCGGGAAAACGTCCATATTGGGCTTGTTTTGTCGTGTTCTGTATTCCGATACTCTATCGAAATTTGCGGGAGGGCGCCCTCGTGAAGTTGGCAACATTGAAAAATAGCCTGAAAAAGCGGGAAAACGTCCATATTGGGCTTGTTTTGACGTGTTCTGTATCCCGATAGTTCTTATTTATTTTTGAACACTTAATAAGGGATTTTAGATTATTAAAAGCGTCATTTTGTCATTCAAATTGTTTGAAATGATTTATATTAGCTTTGTTCCAACCGCAGATTGAAACGGGTTTGAAACTCCTGGAGTTTGCGCAGAAGGATTTGGACGTCAAAGACGTCGTTCAAGACGTTGAAGTCATCAGACGTGAAATCCGTCTGCGCATGCTCCAGAAGTTTCAAACTGCGGTTGGAACAAAGCTAATCCCCCCCCCCCTCACGGTAAATTGTAAAAATTTTATTTAGCGTTTGTGGTTAAAAGGATGGGAATTTTGAGTGACCGTCCCTTGGGGTGTCGGATGTTTTCGGAACGCCTAGTAGGCGGCTACAAAAGGGGGCCCCATTGGGATCGCTGTGTCTACATCTCTGATGAAACTTAGCCCAATTGTGAAATCCCACCGCCGCTCACACATAAACACGCACACATGAACTTCGGGCTTGAAAAAAAAATCCCTTTTTTTAAATTTATTACATTTTAAACTCCGTAAATTAAAGGAGAAAAAAAAGTTTGGACCAGAGGGATTCGAACCTACGACCTTTAAGTTACATCTGCAACGCTCAAAAAATTCAACATCAATTCCATATATCACAAAATCAAGGATTAAAAATTCCTTAGAGCTCTGTTCTAACAGCAGTTTGAAGGCTTGAAACTACTGGAGTATGCGCAGAAGGATTTTCACGTCAAATTTGACATCATACTACTTCAGATTTGACGGACAAACGATTTGAAGTCCAGTTGAAAAGGGATAAAACCTGTTAAAAAGTTATAAAACATGATAAAACAATGTGAAATCCAGTTAAAAAAGGGATAAAACCTGTTAAAAAAGGTATAAAACAAGATAAAACCGTTTGAAATCCAGTTAAAAAAGGGATAAAACCTGTTAAAAAAGGTATAAAACAAGATAGTTTGACGTCTTGTGCGCATGCTCCTGGAGTTTCAAACTGCGGCTTAACTCAAATATTGGAAAATCTGCGAATTTTCGCCGCCCAAAGAAATTAAAATTCCTCCTGCGCTTCTTTCTAGGGCTTAAAACATAAAATGGTGGGAGATCGCCCCTCTACCCTTCCGCTCATATTAAAAACCTCTGATGTAAGAGTTACACTCGCTTTGTAAAGGTTACTGGAACAATGCGAAATCTCGATGGCTCCTCTCCGAATACGATTTTCCATCCCTTTTTACTTCGAATGACCAAAAAGACAAATACGCTCCCATAATTACCTTCCCTTACCTGTTATAGAGTTGAAAAGTTGTGTAATGGACTCGATTTACAGGGTGGAACGGGGCAATGTCAAGGTTGGGATATCCAGATCGAATCGTTTTTACCTCGGTGCTATTGCGTAAAAGCCTTCTTTTTTTTTTCCCTCTCCTATTTTTAGTCATAAAGATTCACTTTTTACCCTAGACTTTCTATATTTCAGATTTAAAGGCTTAATATTTGAAAAAAAAAGACAACGCTCTCGTGTGTCAGGGTGTGGCTCACTTATGTAACTTTAAACTTTTAAGCCACAATAGAAAACGGGACAAATTTATTCACGTATGGAAAAAATATGGATAATTTTTATGAGAAAGTCATATTTGTTCCAACCGCAGTTTGAAACTCCTGGAGCATGCGCAGAAGGATTTGACGTCCGATGACTTCAACAAACGATTTGAACGACGTCTTTGACGTCCAAATCCTTCTGCGCATGCTCCAGGAGTTTCAAACCCGTTTCAAACTGCGGTTGGAACAAAGCTAGTATAAATCATTTCAAACAATTTTGAATGACAAAATGACCCTTTTAATAATCTTATATCCCTTATTAAGTGTTCAAAAATAAATAAGAACTATCGGGATACAGAACACGTCAAAACAAGCCCAATATGGACGTTTTCCCGCTTTTTCATCTCATTTTTCAATGTTGCCAACTTCACGAGGGCGCCCTCCCGCAAATTTCGATAGAGTATCGGAATACAGAACACGACAAAACAAGCCCAATATGGACGTTTTCCCGCTTTTTCGAATTGACACCAAATTAGCGTTCAAATCATTTGTCCATCAAATCGGAAGTCATCTGACGTTCAAATCCTTCTGCGCATGCTCCAGAAGTTTTGGACTAGAAGAAACCTATTCATTTATCGATTGTAGCATTTTCTTACGCAGGAATTTCTCAATCGCCTCCGCGTCGGGAATACATAATCGGGCGACATATGTCAAAATGAACTCCCGGAAGCCTAGAAATGGATGAACAAATTGTAAATGCCATTTCAAAGCGGTCGTAAATGCAATAAAAATTCTGCTCAAATGGCAGCACAAGCTGAGTAATACCTGGAGTTTCATGTCCATTATAAAAATTTATCTTGAAAACAGTGCGTCCTAGAGAAAAAATGAATAGAATAAAAATTAAAGAGAATTGAATTTCCAACAGATTTTATTTAGTGCATTTTTTCAATATCTGTAACGGTTTACGATTTACAAGCCTTTAAAAATTAACCTTCTTAATAGTTATACTTCAATAACCTTCTTACACGGAGAAGGTTAACTTTTCGGAAAATAATTATTTTATGAAATAAATTTATCTTGAAAACAGTGCGTCCTAGAGAAAAATGAATAGAATAAAAATTAAAGAGAATTAAATTTCCAACAGATTTTATTTAGTGCATTTTTTCAATATCCGTAACGGTTTACGATTTACAAGCCTTTAAAAATTAACCTTCGTAATGGTTTTACTTCAATAACCTTCTTACACGGAGAAGGTCAACTTTTGATGGACTTTAACGCCTAAAATGTTCAAAATTTTGAAAAAATGAACTACTAGGTGTACTGAAACTCGGCTAAAATCTACAAAATTCAAATTTACCCTATGGCTGAGTTTCATTTTGTACACCTAATAATTTTTAATTTTTCTTGATAAAATCGACATGAAATCTCATTACTCGCAAAGCCAAATCTGGTCGGATAAAATCAAAATAAATTGAAAAAAAAAATCATGACTCCTATACAGATTGTAATAAAATATCCTTAAAACTCGAATTTTGTTCTGTTCTTTCAATTTTGTGGCTTGTTTTTTCGAAATTATTTTTCCTTCTCAAATTATAAAAGTGTTTTTTTTTTTCTAAATATCTTCCAAACGACTGTTCCTAGGGAAAAACCGTATAAATACTTTTTTCTAGAAAATGTAATTCTCATCATTTTTACTTTTATTGGTTTTTTCTCTTATATTAGCCATTTCGGAGATTTTCGTTGTTAAAAGTAATAAGTAACTTTTTTTCTTCTAACCCTAAAATAAAATTTTTTTTTGTTTTTAAAAATTAACCTTGAAGTGAGTGTTTTTCCTCATCTGCGATCTACGGGTCGGTTTATTTATAAAAATTCAGCGTCATAAGTTGAAGCATTTTGACGTCATTTAACTTTTTTTCCTGAATTTCGCGTCTGGATTTACATTTTTTTTGCCCTTTTATTTAAAAAAAAAATTGTACGCGGATGCGTCATACAAAATGATTAGTCGCCATGACGACACTATCGTAAAAACTAAAAAACACTTCCTTCTACGTTGGTGGTTTTGTAGCCAATTTTAACTTCCTCAAATTTTTTTTTCCTTTAAAAAACCAAAGATTTTTAAACTTACAAGCTTTTAACTTGATATTCGCTTTGTTCCAACCGCTAAAACTGTTTTGAACCTCCTGGAGCATGCCGTCCTCGTGTCAGTCAAATCGTCCGTCAAATCCTTCTGCGCACCTAACTTTTAACTGCGAAATCCAGTTAAAAAAGGGATAAAACCTGTTAAAAAGGTATAAAACAAGTTAAAACAGTTTGAAATCCAGTTAAAAAAGGGATAAAACCTGTTAAAAAGGTATAAAACAAGATAAAACAGTTTGAAATCCAGTTAAAAAAGGGATAAAACCTGTTAAAAAGGTATAAAACAAGTTAAAACAGTTTGAAATCCAGTTAAAAAGGGATAAAACCTGTTAAAAAGGTATAAAACAAGTTAAAACAGTTTGAAATCCAGTTAAAAAAGGGATAAAACCTGTTAAAAAGGTATAAAACAAGATAAAACAGTTTGAAATCCAGTTAAAAAAGGGATAAAACCTGTTAAAAAGGTATAAAACAGTTTTAAATCCAGTTAAAAAGGGGTAAAACCTGTTAAAAAGGTATAAAACAAGATAAAACCGTTTGAAATCCCCTTAAAAAAAGGGATAAAACTATGATGTCTGAATGAACTGATGTAAGATGACTTCAGATTTGACGGACAAATGATTTGAGCGACGTCAGATTTGACGTCTATGTCCTTTGCGCATGCCCCAGGAGTTTCAAACCTCAAACTGCAGCTGGAAAAAGCTAATATTTGTCTAATTTTTTCGTTGTTGTTAAATCATTCTAGTCGTTTTGAAATTTAAGAAGGGGAAAAAATCTCAGATCTTGGATTCGAACTCAGGACCTCTCGAACCTTTGGAAACAGATTGGAAAATATTTATTTTTAATTTATTTTTAACACAAGCCTATATTTACGGTTTTAGTATTGAGAAATAAAGAGAAACTAAATTTTCGATGTTTATCTAAGTAACAAAGAAAAACAACAAAAACAAAAATGTTTAGAAAACACGATTATTTTGAGTTTGTCCTAAAAACCATTTTTAACTAAAATTCTTTAAATTTCACAATATGATCGTCCTTGAAATTTTAAAATTTTAGAACTAAGAATTTAAAATTGTTTTAAAATCGATAATCGCATGTGGAAAAACGTTTTCCGACAATATCGAATAACCCCACCCACTTATCGATTCTTTAAAAATCGTTTCTGACCCAAATATCAAATTGACTTTTTTTTAGTTTCATTATTTTAATCTATATTTGTACAATTATTTAGGACGAAAAGTAGGGTAAATAAAAAGGACGGAGGGTACTTCAGCAAATTACTAAATATTGGCGCAATAAGTTTGAAGGATGACGCCAGAGGTTGCGTTGCCCTACTGGAGAACATTTCGAAATGTTCCCCCGTAGTCTTTTTTCTCCCAAAAATTTTTTTATCGCAAAATAAAAACCAAAAAAATAATTTTGTTCCTTTTTTATACTTCCTTAAAAGTTGTGATACCCTCACGGGAGGTTTTGGGATTTCCAAAGGGTCAAATCGAATCTTTAGCCAACTTTGTCTGTAGTGCCGTCCGGCCGTAGCAGTTTTTTCGGAACAATGTACGGCCACAGTTTTCAACCGATTTTTTTTAGTCCCCACACGGTTTTCGAAGGCCAATAAGACCTTGAGGTTTGAAATTATAGTTATTCTTATTTAGATCCTTAACCCCTCTCTTAGAAAAAGAGGCACGCGATTTATTTTGGACGACGATTTCGAAAAGAAAATTTTCTAGAAACTGCCTCAAAAGCGTAGGAAATTTAATTCTCTATAAATTTGTACTTAATTATTTTTTTCTAGGATGCACCATTTTCGGAAAATAATTTTTTTAAAATAAATTTATCTTGAAAACAGCGAGTCCTAGAGAAAAAATGAATAGAATAAAAATTAAAGAGAATTAAATTTCCAACAGATTTTATTTAGTGCATTTTTTCAATATCTGTAACGGTTTACGGTTTACAAGCCTTTAAAAATTAACCTTCTTAATGTTTATACTTCAATAACCTTCTTACACGGAGAAGGTCAACTTTTGATGGACTTTAACGCCTAAAGTGTTCAAAATTTTGAAGAAATGAACTACTAGGTGTACATGAAACTCGGCTAAAATCTGCAAAATTCAAACTTACCCAGTGGCTGAGTTTCATTTTGTACACCTAATAAATAAAAATTGTAGGAAATTTAATTCTCTATAAATTTGTACTTTATTTTTTTTTTCTAGGATGCACCATTTTCGGAAAATTATTTTTTTTTTAAATAAATTTATCTTGAAAACAGTGCGTCCTAGAGAAAAAATGAATAGAATAAAAATTAAAGAGAATTAAATTTCCAACAGATTTTATTTAGTTCATTTTTTCAATATCTGTAACGGTTTACGATTTACAAGCCTTTAAAAATTAACCTTCGTAAAGGTTATACTTCAATAACCTTCTTACACGGAGAAGGTCAACTTTTGATGGACTTTAACGCCTAAAGTGTTCAAAATTTTGAAAAAATGAACTACTAGGTGTACAATATAAAAAACTCTTGTTTATCATTTTTCCATAACAAGACTAAATATTTTATATCCATAAAAATAAATGCAGACAATGAAAATTTAGTTATGTAAGAGTTGAACGATCTTAAAAATTAAAAGTAAAAGACAAAAACGCGGAAGTGTTTTGCCGACGACGGCTAAAAAAAATGAAAAACTGCATTCTCGTCATCAGAGTACATTGCACTTACTCCAACAATAGTGTTTTTATTTAAACAAATCAGAGAGAAACGACCCCAAAATATAAATTTTTGGGTGTTTTAAAAATAAAGCAAAAGTTTTATTACCTTTGTTCCAACCGCAGTTTGAAACTGGCTCAAAACTTCTGAAGCATGCGCAGAGGACACGTCTTTTACCTTAGAAGACTTAAGATTCAGACGTCAAATCTGACGTCCAAATCCTTCTGCGCATGCTCCAGATGTTTCAAACTGCGGTTGGAACAAAGTTTATGTTATAACAGTTTAATTATTTAAACCTTGACATCAAAAATCTTGGTATTTTTTAAAAACTATTTAAACTGCTATAACATAAGCTTTGTTCCAACCGCAGTTTGAAACATCTGGAGCATGCGCAGAAGGGTTTGGACGTCCGATTTGACGTCTGAATCGATCTTAAAGCGATTTACCCATAAAAAAAGAGAGAAAAGAAAAAAAAGGTCGAAATGGAGTTTAGTAAAGAGAAACAGGTTGAATGTGTTAGATTGACTGTGTCCGGATATCCTCTCGTCATGCATCACGTCCTAACAGTCGACTCATGCTTTTATTTTTTTTTAATTTAAAATTTTTGCCCCAGAAAAAAAAACGATTAATCGAAAATAGGTCTTTTAAGCATATTTGAGTGTTTTTTTTTTAAAATAAATATTTAAATGGCAATTTCTTATAGGTTTTCCTTCTATTCTGTCTTTGCTAATGGATATTTTATAATGTAAAATTAGTAGCTAATTTTGTATAAAAAATATAAAAGCTTTGTTCTATACGCTGTTTGAAACTCCTGGAGCATGCGCAGAAGGATTATCACGTCAAATTTGACGTCAGATGACTTCAGGTTTGACGGTCAAACGAATTGTACGACGTCTAATTTGACGTCCAAATCGCATGCTCCAGGAGTTTCGCGGTTGGAACTAATCTAAAGTCTTTGTTGAAAAATGAAAACAAGAATAAGGTCAAGAACGGAAAAACGCGAAATTCACTACGAAAAAAAAATTTTTATATTTTTTTATATTTTAATATTTTTTTATATTTTAATTTTTATATTTCCCATTGATGTTTTATAAAGTAAAAGTAAAGAAAAAATAAGGAAGTAGCCCTTAAGAGGCATACGCCGAAACCGGTCTTGGATTATCCATTTTTTCCATTCTCCCTCATTATTTTCAATATTTTAATTTAAATTCTCATCGTTATCCGCAAACAAATCACCATTATAAATTATATATAATAAATAAAAATTGTAGGAAATTTAATTTTTTATAAATTTGTACTTAATTATTTTTTTCTAGAATGCACCATTTTCGGAAAATAATTTTTTTTTTAAAATAAATTTATCTTGAAAACAGTGCGTCCTAGAGAAAAAATGAATAGAATAAAAATTGAAGAGAATTGAATTTCCAACTGATTTTATTTAGTGCATTTTTTCAATATCTGTAACGGTTTACGATTTACAAGCCTATAAAAATTAACCTTCTTAATGGTTATACTTCAATAACCTTCTTACACGGAGAAGGTCAACTTTTGATGGACTTTAACGCCTAAAATGTTCAAAATTTTGAAAAAATGAACTACTATAGTAAATTCTATCACTGGTAACCTACATTGTTGAAGTCTTGAAATAATATTTTATGTCTTTTTCTTATTTAAAAAACTAATTTTTTTCTTGTGTTTTTCAGGTGAGGAAATCATCCATAATTTTGTCAAAACGCCCATTTTTTGGTAAGACCGTTTAGAACTTATTTGTCAAAATAGGCATTTTTTATAAATTTTTTTTAGGGGAGAAAAAGATAATGAAGTGTTGCCTCAGTGACACGGGAGTGTTTGTCAAGAGGTTGGCTAAGAAAGGGGGCGAGGGGGGAGGGCCCACCTCTTTAACCATAGTCCGTGTCCTGTCGACCTCTAACAATACAATACTTACCCAATTTTTTTTTCCCTCTACCCACATTAAATATTTAGTTTTATAGTTTTTTACGGAAACGACCATAACTTCCTTATTTTTAAACTTATTTGGTTGTTTTTCCTTTTCTATATTGGTTAGCGTCTTAAGCTATTGGAAGGTTCCGGGGATACGGGTTTGAAACTCCTGAAGCATGCGCAGAAGGAAGACTTGGACGTCAAATGATTTCAGATTTGACGGACAAACGATTTGAAGTCCAGTTGAAAAGGGATAAAACCTGTTAAAAAGTTATAAATCATGATAAAACAATGTGAAATCCAGTTAAAAAAGGGATAAAACCTGTTAAAAAAGGTATAAAATAAGATAAAACCGTTTGAAATCCAGTTAAAAAAGGGATAAAACCTGTTAAAAAAGGTATAAAACAAGATAAAACCGTTTGAAATCCAGTTAAACCTGTTAAAAAGGTATAAAACAAGATAAAACCGTTTGAAATCCAGTTAAAAAAGGGATAAAACCTGTTAAAAAGGTATAAAACAAGATAAAACCGTTTGAAATCCAGTTAAAAAAGGGATAAAACCTGTTAAAAAGGTATAAAACAAGATAAAACCGTTTGAAATCCAGTTAAAAAAGGGATAAAACCTGTTAAAAAGGTATAAAACAAGATAAAACCGTTTGAAATCCAGTTAAAAAAGGGATAAAACCTGTTAAAAAGGTATAAAACAAGATAAAACCGTTTGAAATCCAGTTAAAAAGGGGTAAAACCAGTTAAAAAGGTATAAAACAAGATAAAACAGTTTGAAATCCAGTTAAAAAAGGGATAAAACCTGTTAAAAATGTATAAAACAAGATAAAACTATTTGAAGTCCAGTTAAAAAGGGGTAAAACCAGTTAAAAAGGTATAAAACAAGATAAAACAGTTTGAAATCCAGTTAAAAAAGGGATAAAACCTGTTAAAAATGTATAAAACAAGATAAAACAATTTGAAATCCAGTAAAAAAAGGGATAAAACCTGTTAAAAAAGGTATAAAACTGTTTGAAATCCAGTTAAAAAAGGGCAATACCTGTTAAAAAAGGTATAAACAAGATAAAACAGTTTGAAATCCCCTTAAAAAAAGGGATAAAACTATGATGTCAGATGACTTCAGATTTGACGGACAAATGATTTGAGCGACGTCAGATTTGACGTCTATGTCCTTTGCGCTTGCTCCAGGAGTTTTCAATCAGTTTCTGCGGTTCAAAGCTTCAGACTTTATTTTCTGATTTTTAAGTTGGCTATGTTTTTTAAAAAAGGATTTTAGAAATAAGAAATCTTCCGTTTATCGCCCCTTCGACTTCTCTCTAAAAAAAATGGGCTGATAAAAAATACGAAGAGCCCGAAAAAGGGGGGAGTTCGCCGTGTCGCAACTTTTGCCACAATCGGTGTCAAGGTTGTGTGAAACCGGACAGGCTTTCGTTTTCATTTGCGGGTCCGCCCCACCACCGACGAAAAAAAAAGTGTACATATACATGAAATGGCACGTAGACGACCTTTTTTTTCCCTCCATTGTACATATACATCGTGAAAACGTCGATAAAAACGCGTTCCAAATACTAAAAACGTCCCCTTTTTGACCTTTTACCCCCTCTTTTAATTGATGGGTCACACACGAACCTCTTTAAGAGATTACGAAACTCGGACTTTTTTTTCTAAACGGATTCTACCTGGATGATTAATGGCTTCAAATTTTCTCTCAACCTGAAGAAGCCTTCTATGCATAATGGTTGCCTCGTATCTCCTAAACTACAGGTCGCTCGCCAAAAATATCCTAGTTCATTTTTGTAGGAAATCTTATAAGCTTTATTTTTCATTTTAATAATTTTTCGTCTCGAGCAACAGTTTCCGAGATAATCGTGAAGTCCCCAAAATTTAACCGGCCTGAAGCGACATAAACAATTGCCTTGTATCTCCTAAACTACAGGTCGCACGCCAAAAATATCCTAGTTCATTTTTGTAGGAAATCTTGTAAGCTTTATTTTTCATCTTAATAATTTTTCGTCTCGAGCAACAGTTTCCGAGATAATCGTGAAGTCCCTCAAAAAGCAACCTTAAGCGACGTATTGGTAGTTGCCTCGTATCTCCTAAACTAAAGGTCCCACGCCAATAATATCCTAGTTCATTTTTGTGGGAAATTTTGTCAGCTATCTTTTTCATTTTGATCATTTTTCGTCTCATGCAACAGTTTTCGAGATAATCGTGAAGTCCCCAAAATTTAACCGACCTTAAGTTGCCTCGTATCTCCTAAACTACAGGTCGCACGCCAAAAATATCTTAGTTCATTTTTGTGGCAAATCTTGTCATCTATATTTTTCATGTTAATAATTTTTCACCTCGAGCAACAGTTTCCAAGAAAATTGCCCCCAAAGTGGCATCAACAGAATCCTTCCCATGCATTCCCTAGGAACCTGTTTCTTTGAATTATGATTCTCTCTTTTTTTTAAAAACTGAATGGATGCTTTTCTGATGATTTTTTTCCTGTGTGGAAGTGGGAGAAGTGCAGCGGAGCATGACCGGGGCCTGTATTGAGCACAAGGACCCTTCCTTTCCACACACCTTCCCACCAGCAGTCATTAAAAATAAATAAAAATGATAAAATAAATAAAAAAAATGAAAAAGCTTATTACGGAGCAGGGGGAAAAAAACCTCTTTTTTAATATATGATTTTTTTTTTTTTTTTTTTTTTTACAATTCAAATCGCCCTCCCAAGAAAGGTCCTTGATCCAGTTCGAATCCTCACCGCCTTTTTGTCTCATTTAAATCCAGGACAACTGAGAGCGATTGTCATTCAAGAACTTAATGCGGTATTTCTAGGCCGAGGTTGTCTCATTTTCCCCTTTAAAAATCCCTTCGAAACACATTGAAAAGTACATACTGACGTAGTTCCAGGATATCGTATACCTATAACCAGTTAAATAGGGATAAAACCAGTTAAAAAGGGATAAAACCAGTTAAAAAGGTATAAAACAAGATAAAACAATTTAAAATCCAGTTAAAAAAAGGTATAAGACAATTTGAAATCCAGTTAAATAAGGGATAAAACCAGTTAAAAAGTGATAAAACCTGTTAAAGAGGTATAAAAAAGATAAATCGATTTGAAATCCGGTTAAAAAAGGTATAAAACAATTTGAAATGCAGTTAAAAAAGGGAAAAAACCTATTAATAAAGGTATAAAACAAGATAAAACTATCAAAACTATTTGAAAGCCAGTTAAAGAAGGGATAAAACCAGTTAAAAAGGGATAAAACCAGTTAAAAAGGTATAAAAAAATAAACTATTTGAAATCCGTTTAAAAAAGGTATAAAACAAATTTGAAATGCAGTTAAAAAAGGGAAAAAACCTATTAATAAAGGTATAAAACTATCAAAACTATTTGAAAATCAGTTAAATAAGGGATAAAACCTGTTAAAAAGGGATAAAACCTGATGAAAAGTTATAAAAAAAGATAAAACGATTTGAAATCCGGTTAAAAAGGTATAAGACAATTTGAAATCCAGTTAAAAATAAGATAAAACCTATAAAACAAGATAAAACAAGATAAAACTATCAAAACAATTTGAAAGCCAGTTAAATAAGGGATAAAACCAGTTAAAAAGGGATAAAACCTGTTAAAAAGGTTTAAAAAAAATATAAAACGATTTGAAATCCGGTTAAAGAAGGTATAAGACAATTTGAAATCCAGTTAAAAATAAGATAAAACCTATAAAACAAGTTAAAACAATTTGAAAGCCAGTTAAATAAGGGATAAAACCAAAGAAATAGAAGAATCCGATCTCCAGAGTCTTCCATAAAGATTTTTTTAACTTCCTTAAAGAAGTTATTGTGATACCCTACACGTCGGGTTTTTGGGGAAGGGTCTTCCAGACCGCCGAGAGTCAAATCTTTACCATTCTCAACTTTGTCTGTGGTGCCAGCCGGCCGTCCGGAAAGGAAATATTTCTCTAGAGGCGTAATTTGAACCGAGGATTTAAAAAAACTTAGTTCAGATGGTTTTGGGGGTGGACAAGTTCTGAAGTCTTTTTAACAAAGATCCCCTTCTATTTTTAAGTGTTCGTTTTTAGCGATAAAAACAGAAGAAACAGCCCTTTTTTGGGTTTCGACTTTGAAGAGTACTCGTTGGAAGAAGCGGGAGTTTTTGAGTTCAAGGAAATCAAGAACTAGTTTTTTTTTCTTGATTCGCGTCTCCCTCTTTGTTTATAAAAATATTTCGCCTCATTTTGTGGTTGGCAACCCTGATTTTACTGTGTCCTCAAGGGTTGTTGGAAGATTATGAAGGAGTTTCCCCACCTTGACCGTGACTGCCCCTCCCCCCCCGTATTAATCCCCCCCCCTTGAAATACGCTTCGAAGAAAAAATGATAAAGTCGGCGACTTTAGTGAGAGTGGTTCTTAGTGGCGTCGAACCGGCAACGTCGCCTTCCCTCTTCGCCCGGACCATCGACACAGGGCCTTACGCAAGCATTTCAAGGCCGCACCCGCCAGTCACGCCCCCCCCCTTTCGTCCCCCTTCCCCCCCTTCCTTCTCTTATTGTTAGTCAATTCTTGTACACACGAATTCTCCTAATCTAAACCTCCTATTTTCATTTCTTTACAGTAAATATACCGAAAAAAAAAAATACAAGTTGTTACCCTAGGATTTATTATTGTTTTATCCACCTCATTAATCAGAAATCATCAGCTTCTCTAATTAAACCATGTCAAAACCTAGATAAAACTTCAAAAATAACGTCCTGTTGAAAGAAAATTTAAAAAATCGAAAGCAGTGCAATATTAATGATCAAGAAGGCCATGGATTAAGATTCTCTTAGGTCTATGGCCACTAATATAGGGGGCTGTGGATCTTCGTCTGAAGCAAAAAAACGGTTTTTACGAGATTTTGAGAGCTTGTAAAATTAGTGGGATTTTTTTGTAGGCTGTTAATTCTATAAAAAGGTATAAATCAATTTAAAATGCAGTTAAAAAAGGGGAAAAACCAGTTAAAAAGGGATAAAACCAGTTAAAAAGGGATAAAACCTGTTAAAAAGGTATAAAAAAAGATAAAACGATCTGAAATCCGGTTAAAAAAGGTATAAGACAATTAGAAAGCCAGTTAAATAAGGGATAAAACCAGTTAAAAAGGGATAAAACCAGTTAAAAAAGGGATAAAACCAGTTAAAAAGGGATAATACCTGTTAAAAAGGTATAAAAAAAGATAAAACGATTTGAAATCCGGTTAAAAAAGGTATAAGACAATTTGAAGTGCAGTTAAAAAAGGGAAAAACCTATTAAAAAAGGTATAAAACAAGATAAAACTATCAAAACAATCTGAAACCCAGTTAAATATGGGATAAAACCAGTTAAAAAGGGATAAAACCTATTAATAAAGGTATAAAACTATCAATTTGAAACCCTGTTAATTCTGGCGCGAAATGCCTATGTTTACTTCATTTCTCCTCCTGCTCTGGACAAAAAAAAGTTTTGTTGTATTTTTGAGAAATTTTAGTTTTTTTGCTCTTTTTTAAGTCCTTGAAAAAGAAGTGAAGACCCTCTGGAAAAAAATTCCTTTGTGTCGTAATTTCGTTATTTCTTGGATTTTATAGACGATTCTCACGTCCTTGATGTCTTCTGAGGCGATAAACGTTAATTTAAAAAGAAGAAAAAAAAAAAAGAAAAAAGTTAAGGGCCCTTTTTCTGATTGTTTACCTTCCCTTCGTTTTATTTCCCTTTCTATCGCAAAGGCCAATGTCACGGTCAAACCGAACACTCCCACTTTCTTTTTGTCCTATTTTGCGAGAGCGAGAACCTGTTACGAAACAGAGCCGGCCGGTCTCATCAACCTTCCAGACAGAAAGGAGAGAGAAAAAAAAAACAAATTTGGGGGGAGTGTAAAATTTTTAGTCACGCTCCTCGTATATCTTATGGAATAATAAGGTCAGGTGTGTCAAGGTGGAGATGAGCTGTCAACACAAAGTCAGGTAAAATCTTGATTCTTTTCTTCAAGGGGAGGTTTATGAGTTGTTTCATAGGCGAGGTGTAACCGCAGGTAGGGAACGGTCGGACCATCAAACAGCGTTGCCAACTCTTCGTTCTTCTTTTTTTTTCCTCTTGATTGCCTCCTTCCCCATTTTTTCCTTTTGACTTCTTCAGCTTTTCACTGACACATAGCTGGAATGTACGACCAAATTAAAAAACCATTTTCGTTCCTACAAAAGGGATTTCGGGTGGCCATTAACTTTTTCTCATCAAAGTTTTCAACATTCAATTCAAAAGGTGGGGAAGAAAGAAAAAGAAAAAACATCCTTTATTTCCATACAATGTTTCCCCCGTCGTTAGTTCCGCTGCAGAGATTCTCAGAATATTTCTTATCACCAATCTCGATTAGCTGAACATCGAGGTCCGGGGTTCGATCCAGGGCTTGTAGAATTTTTTATTTAAAATGGTTTCCACAAATATTTCTGGTCTGCAGTCGACCAGCTTTTCTAGTCCGGAAACTGGTTTGAAACTTCTGGAGCACGCGCAGAAGGATTTGTACGCCTAATTTGACGTAAAAAATAGGGATAAAACCTGTTAAAAAAAGGTATAAAACATGATAAAACAATGTGAAATCCAGTTAAAAAGGAATAAAACCTGTTAAAAAGGTATAAAACAGTTTAAAATCCAGTTAAAAAGGGATAAAACCTGTTAAAAAGGTATAAAACAAGATAAAACAATGTGAAATCCAGTTAAAAAAGGGATAAAACCTGTTAAAAAGGTTTAAAACAAGATAAAACAATTTGAAATCCAGTTAAAAAGGGGTAAAACCTGTTAAAAAAGGTATAAAACAGTTTAAAATCCAGTTAAAATAGGGATAAAACCTGTTAAAAAGGTATAAAACGAGATAAAACATCGTGAAATCCAGTTAAAAAAGGGATAAAACCTGTTAAAAAGGTTTAAAACAAGATAAAACAATTTGAAATCCAGTTAAAAAGGGGTAAAACCTGTTAAAAAAGGTATAAAACAGTTTGAAATCCACTTAAAAAAAGGGATAAAACCATGATGTCTGATGACATCAGATTTGACGGACAATGAACGACTTCTTTGACGTCCAAATCCTTCTGCGCATACTCCTTTAATTTCAACCTGCGGAACAAAGCTATTTAGCCAGTACTGCAGTGAGATGACTCCTAAAAGCCGTCTCAATTTTGTTCTCGCTGCTGTTTTAAGTTCTATTCGACAATTAGTGCGAACCGTCGATCGTGGTGACACTAATTATCAGTTAGAGTTTCGGTTAGTAGGAGGCACTGTAGAAAGAAAACACGTCAATCAAGCATTCTCAATTTTATTTCTAAGATGATCAAAATTTACTAATCGATGATTTAGTGCCACCAACCGTCGAGCATTAATCCTCGATTAGCGTTCGGTTAGTAGATGACGGTATCTTGAAGAAGGGTCTTCCAGACAGAGGAAAAGTAATAGCTTTGTTCCAACCGCAGTTTGAAACTATTCTATACGCCGAAGGATTCGCTCGTCGAAGTTGACGTCGTTCGTTTGTCCGTCAAGTCTGAAGTCATCTGACGTCTTTGACGTCCAAATCCTTCTGCGCATGCTCAATAGTTACAAGTTTCAAACTGCGGTTGGATCACTACTTTGTCTGTTTTCCGGAAACGGCCCCTATTTTTACAAGATCTTCCTTTTCATTCTACTTAAAATTTCCCTACTCATTTTGAAGATATTCCATTATTAGGAAATGGAAAAAAAATTTGTCGCGTAAGTGAATTGTGTCATAAGTCCTATTGTTAATTCTAAATGAAGTAATTTCGAAGACAAAAATCCTTTTTTCCGTGGGAAAACACGTGAAAATGACAAAAAAGTTCACTTTTTTTACATAATTTCCTCATCTAAGGAAGAACTGTACGTTTTATAAATAAATTCCCTTCTTCTAGGAAGCCAGAGACCTCTTTGTCCTTATCATGAGATCCACGTTTTTTAAATCTAGTTAAATCGATCCCAGAAGGGGGAAAAAAATTAGGAAATGGACGTAAAAGTTAAGAAAAGAGGATTTCTCGAACGCTCGGATGAAAACCGGTTTCTCGAACGGTCAGGAGACGAAGCTGTTTTTTTCCCCACCTTGGAACTAAAGAAAAAAATAAATTTCAAAGTCTTATTTTTTCGCATTTTTAAAACCTAACAAAAATTCAAGTTTTAGGGCTTATCTTTAGTTTTAAGAAATATTTTAAAGTAAAATACTAGTAGATAAGCTTGTAAAAACTTCAAAAATTAGATAAACGGAAAAATACCTACAATATTTTGTGTGAAAAACGAAAAAAAAATTTTTGGCTATTCACATTATTGTGACAATTATTAGGTGTACAAAATAAAACTGGGCTGAAATCAACAAAATTCAAATTTACCTGAGTTTCATTTTGTACACCTAATAAATAAAAATTGTAGGAAATTTAATTCTCTATAAATTTGTACTTAATTATTTTTTTCTAGGATGCACCATTTTCGGAAAATAATTTTTTTTAAAATAAATTTATCTTGAAAACAGTGCGTCCTAGAGAAAAAATGAATAGAATAAAAATTAAAGAGAATTAAATTTCCAACAGATTTTATTTAGTGCATTTTTTCAATATCTGTAACGGTTTACGATTTACAAGCCTTTAAAAATTCACCTTCTTAATTGTTATATTTCAATAACCTTCTTACACGGAGAAGGTCAACTTTTCGGAAAATAATTATTTTTTGAAATAAATTTATCTTGAAAACAGTGCGTCCTAGAGAAAAAATGAATAGAATAAAATTAAAGAGAATTGAATTTCCAACAGATTTTACTTAAAGCATTTTTTCAATATCTGTAACGGTTTACGATTTACAAGCCTTTAAAAATTAACCTTCTTAATGGTTATACTTCAATAACTTTCTTACACGGAGAAGGTCAACTTTTGATGGACTCGGCAGTTAGTGAAGTTTTATGCTTAATTTGATATAATGAATTGATGGATTGTTGTTTGGTTGCTTATTTTTTGTTTTCCACCCTTGGGGGTGTAAATGTTGGGAGTTTATTGATCGCTCGATGGCGTCCTTGACTGGGATAAAAACCCTTCTCCTGTCACTGACCCTACCTTAACCCCCCGCTATTGCCCTAGACACGGCCTTCACAATATCGCCTCCCTTACTGATTTCTTATCTTTTTTTTCAGCGGTTCGTGCGGACAGAATGAGAGGAGGGAGAAACAAATTCGGACCTATGTACAAAAGGGATAGAGCGAGAAAGCTTCAGATGATGAGGCAAAGACAAATGGCGGCGCAGACCCTCCGAAACAGCGGTTACAGTCCGTCCGGATTAGGAGAGGGCGTTACGATTAGTTACCAGCCAGGTTCCAATTTCGCGAACCTTCATATAAAACAAGAAATTCAAATTCCACAAGTCTCTTCTTTAACCTCATCGCCGGAAAGTTCTCCGAGCCCGATGGCTGTCGCTTTAGGACAAGCGAACGTCCCGAATATGTGCTCGGTTATGACAGGATCTCAAACGCAGCCTACTTTACAAATCGTAGATCAGAGAGTAAACAATCCTGGTGGCATTCAAGTTTACGAACATTCGAAACTATGGTCCGGAAGTTCATCGCCGCCGCCTTCGAAAACTTTCCAGTACGAAGGATCGTCCTCACAGAGCCAATCCAAAGTCTCGCCCATGATTCGAGATTTCGTCCAGGCCATCGACGACCCCGAATGGCAAAACTCATTATTCAGCCTACTTCAAAACCAAACGTATAACCAGTGCGAAGTGGACTTATTCGAACTTATGTGTAAAGTGTTGGATCAAAATTTATTCTCACAAGTCGACTGGGCGAGGAATTCAGTTTTCTTCAAAGACCTCAAGGTAAACATTTCTCATTCCTTTTTCTAAAATTGTCATCGAAATAAGCGGAAATTTTTGACAAGGAAGTTGGCACACGAAACTTCTAAAATTACTCAAGTTATCAGAAAATGTCGAAACGCAATTCTAATATCATTTTATACGATCAAGAGAGCTGTGGATTTTAAAAGTAGGTTCTCTAAATCTATGGTTACGATATAGGTGTACAAAATGAAACTCGGCTAAAACCTACAAAATTCAAATTTACCCTGTGGCTGAGTTTCATTTTGTGTAGGAAATTTAATTTTCTATAAATTTGTACTTAATTATTTTTTTCTAGGATGCACCATTTTCGGAAAATAATTTTTTAAATACATTTATCTTGAAAACAGTGCGTCCTAGAGAAAAAATGAATAGAATAAAAATTAAAGAGAATTAAATTTTCAACAGATTTTATTTAGTGCATTTTTTCAATATCTGTAACGGTTTACGATTTACAAGCCTTTAAAAATTCACCTTCTTAATGGTTATATTTCAATAACCTTCTTACACGGAGAAGGTCAACTTTTCGGAAAATAATTATTTTTTGAAATAAATTTATCTTGAAAACAGTGCGTCCTAGAGAAAAAATGAATAGAATAAAAATTAAAGAGAATTAAATTTTCAACAGATTTTATTTAGTGCATTTTTTCAATATCTGTAACGGTTTACGATTTACAAGCCTTTAAAAATTCACCTTCTTAATGGTTATATTTCAATAACCTTCTTACACGGAGAAGGTCAACTTTTCGGAAAATAATTATTTTTTGAAATAAATTTATCTTGAAAACAGTGCGTCCTAGAGAAAAAATGAATAGAATAAAAATTAAAGAGAATTAAATTTTCAACAGATTTTTTTTAGGGCATTTTTTCAATATCTGTAACGGTTTACGATTTACAAGCCTTTAAAAGTTAACCTTCTTAATGGTTATACTTCAATAACCTTCTTACACGGAGAAGGTCAACTTTTGATGGACTTTAACGCCTAAAATGCTGTCAATTTTGAAAAAATAACTACTATAATATCAATTTTGTACGATCAAGAGGGCCGTGGATTGTAAAAGTAGGTTCTTTTAAGTCTATGGTAACTAGGAGGCTATGGAAGGAAAACCGAAGAAGTGCTTTTTTGCTATTGGTGTAAAGTTTCCTTTTTAGAAAGACCCTTCTTCATTTTTGTAGTCCTTATTTTGCTCTCAAACGGATAAAAAATTTTTTTAACATTTTCGAATTAACTGTAGGTGTTGAGACGACGACCTTGAAATTCTGGCTCCATCCGCGTTTGTTCTCTCCGGGTTCGAGGAGGGGAGGGGCGAAAAAAAAAAGAAAATAAAATAAAATCCCATGACGGAAACGCGAAACTTGTTTTATTTTTCGACTTCCTATTCAATATGCCAAATCTACCTTTCAAAAATATAAACTAACTTGATTTTTATCGCTTTTGGAGCGCCAATTTTGGAATTCGGGTCGAAAAATGGGAAGGGCTACACGTCCCGAAAAAAAGTCAAGACAAAAGACCCCCGGGTTAGCAAATTCACGCTTACGTAACAAGACGACGGAAAGGAAACAATAGTTTCTTACTTTCTCATTTTTTTTTATCTCCGGGCCTTTTTTTAAATTGAAAATCTTTCGGAAAATCGTCCTTGGAGGTCCTACAGCTCAGAAAAAACGTTTATTTCCCCGCTATAAAAATAAAAGTCCCTAAAAAACGCCCTTTTCGTCTATAAAATGAGGTCGGATTGCGCAGTCTTACATGTTTCCTCAGGAAACTTTCGATTTCGCGATTATGGTGGGGCCGACCCAGACATTAACCTACTTTAGTCATCATTTTCGCTTTTTTTAAGGGGCCACCTATAGGCTAACCAGCATCGCATTCCGGCGTTGCGGGTTTGAAAATTCGCCTTCAATGACGTAACACGAACTTGGCCCACATTCGAAAATTATCATCTTAAGTTTTTATTAAGTTTTTTAATTCTCCTTGGCACCAATGGGTATTTTTGAGCAGAAAAAAATTGCGGCCAAGGTCTCTCATTGTTCCAACCCACGAACTAAAAAATTAGGGCCAAGAAAACAAGCTTTGTTCCTACCGCAATTTTGAAACTCATGGAGCATGCGCGGATTTAAACGTAAGTCATTTGACGGACGGTTTGAACGACGTCCAAATCCTGCGCATGCTCTAGGAGTTTCAAACTGCGGATGGAACAAAGCATTTTTATTTTTAAAAAAACTTTGTTTAAAAATCCCGGGAGTGTTATTTTTCAGGCTTTCCGGTCTGATGCTTCGGGTGTGAGTGACCATTCAAGGATTCTTTTAATTTAAAAAAAAAAATAATAATAAAAACAGAGTTTTTATTAGGTGTACAAAATGAAACTCAGCCACTGAGTAAATTTGAATTTTGTAGATTTTAGCCGAGTTTCATTTTGTACACCTAGTAGTTCATTTTTTCAAAATTTTGAACATTTTAGGCGTTAAAGTCCATCAAAAGTTGACCTCCGTGTAAGAAGGTTATTGAAGTATAACCGTTAAGAAGGTTAATTTTTAAAGGCTTGTAAATCGTAAACCGTTACAGATATTGAAAAAATGCACTAAATAAAATCTATTGGAAATTCAATTCTCTTTAATTTTTATTCTATTCATTTTTTCTCTAGGACGCACTGTTTTCAAGATAAATTTATTTCAAAAAATAATTATTTTCCGAAAAGTTTACCTTCTCCGTGTAAGAAGGTTATTGAAATATAACCATTAAGAAGGTGAATTTTTAAAGGCTTGTAAATCGTAAACCGTTACAGATATTGAAAAAATGCACTAAATAAAATCTGTTGGAAATTTAATTCTCTTTAATTTTTATTCTATTCATTTTTTCTCTAGGACGCACTGTTTTCAAGATAAACTTATTTTTAAAAAAATTATTTTCCGAAAATGGTGCATCCTAGAAAAAAATAATTAAGTACAAATTTGTAGAGAATTAAATTTCCTACAATTTTTATTTCTTAGGTGTACAAAATGAAACTCAGCCACAAGGTAAATTTGAATTTTGTAGATTTTAGCCGAGTTTCATTTTGTACACCTAATATTTTCAAATATTTTGACCCAAAGAATTCGTTCCCGGTCGTAAATGTGTACTTTCGTTTTTGTACCTGCCAGGTAGAAAATTTACAACTTATATTAGTCACACTTTTCCTATTTTTCGTATTTTTAGGGGCATTTTTAGCCGGGACCGTACTCAAGGCCTTAAATAGGCCAGTAGGTCGTGGGCTGAGCGGATCAATACCGACCTACCCACCCCTTTTTCGCCTTTAACATTTTATCTGTGCACATGCTCTAATTTTTCGAATTCTATAGACCCCAAAAAAAAGTAGATTTGAAAAATTTAAGGTCAAGGCCGTGAAAAACGGAGGGGAAAGTCGAAGATCTTCTGATTCTCGTGTTCTCTGATTGCGCAACAAAGAAACCGAAGGTCGAGCCTCTTTTTTCTCTCAATTTTCCCAATTTTTCCTAAAGGTCAAAGTCGATATTTAAATTTTTAATGACCCGGATTAGAAAATTTATATTTAAACTTGGCTCAGTTTTCTCAGGAATCTAGGTCAGTTGAAATCTGGCTTCGGATGTGATAACGAAAAAAAACATACGAGAATCAAAGATTAGATCCAACGGACGAAAAAAAAATATTTATTCAGATTTTCCAAAAATAAAAACATTGTTCAAACCGCAGTTTGAAACTGGCTTGAAACGTCTCGAGCATGCGCAGTACTCCTAATTTGACGTAAAAAAATAGGGATAAAACCTGTTAAAAAGGTATTAAACAAGATAAAACAGTTTGAAATCCAGTTAAAAAAGGGATAAAACCTGTTAAAAAGGTATAAAACGAGATAAAACAATTTGAAATCCAGTTAAAAGGGGTAAAACCTGTTAAAAAAGGTATAAAACAAGATAAAACCGTTTGAAATCCCCTTAAAAAAGGGATAAAACTATGATAGACATCAATTCAAACGGTTTTATCTTGTTTTATACCTTTTTAACAGGTTTTAACCCTTTTTAACTGGATTTCACATTGTTTTATCTTGTTTTATACCTTTTTAACAGGTTTTATCCCTTTTATAACTGGATTTCACATTGTGTCTGATGACACTTAATAAAAACATTAACTTTGTTCCGCAGTTTAAAACTGGCTTGAAACTTCTCGAGCATGCGCAGAAGGAGTTACACGTCTAATTTGACTTCAGATATGACGGAAAACCTTGACGTCCAAATCCTTCTGCGCATGCTCCAGGAACAAAGCTATTAAAATTAAAATCCTCCATGGCATCTTCCTTTTGTTGCGAAATTCAGGGCGTCTATTTTTATTTTTTCTAATTCTAAACACTTGAAATCTTCGAAAAAATAAAGATTTTCTGTTCTTAATTTATAAATGTTAAGAAAAGTACTTTTTTATGGGTCCCCATGAGAAAGTTTCGTGCGCCCTATATTACATAACGTCCACGTGTCTTCAATTTTCAGAAAAATTACACAAAAATAACTTTTTGTTTTCTACTTAACATATAAAAATAATTCATTTTAAATTTTTACCCTCGTAAAAAAGTCTTAAAAGTCAAAATTCCATATATCAAGCTCATTTTTTTTTTTTCTGTAGTCAACCTGTTGCAGCATCAACTCAAAAAGTGAAAGTAAAATCGGCCTTGAATCCCCACTTCTAAACGGTTTTCATTTTTTTTTTTTTTTTCGATCCCTTTGTGCCGATTAAAAGAGTGGGGGGATCAAACACTTTGATGGCCTGCGATGTGAATTTTTTAAATAAAATTTGAAGAAAAAAAAGAAAAATGAAGAAGTCCTGAAAGTATTCGGTGTACAAAATGAAACTCGGCTAAAATCTACAAAATTCAAATTTACCCTGCGGCTGAGTTTCATTTTGCACACCTAATAAATAAAAATTGTAGGATATTTAATTCTCTATAAATTTGTACTTAATTATTTATTCGAGGATGCCCCATTTTCGGAAAATAATTTTTTTTTAAACAAATTTATCTTGAAAACAGTGCGTCCTAGAGAAAAAATGAATAGAATAAAAATTAAAGAGAATTAAATTTCCAACAGATTTTATTTAGTGCATTTTTTCAATATCTGTAACGGTTTACGATTTACAAGCCTTTAAAAATTAACCTTCTTAATGGTTATACTTCAATAACCTTCTTACACGGAGAAGGTCAACTTTTGATGGACTTTAACGCCTAAAATGTTCAATTGTTTTTTACTACTTCTTTTCTGATAAAAATGATTTTTTAGGTTGACGATCAGATGAAATTACTTCAGCATTCCTGGTCGGATATGCTGGTGCTCGATCATATGCATCAGCGTATGCATAACGCTTTGCCGGATGAGACGACGTTACCGAACGGTCAGAAGTTCGACTTGCTCAGCCTCGGCCTCCTCGGCGTTCCGTCCTTATCAGAACAGTTTATCGAAATAATCGCCAAACTTCAAGATTTAAAGTTCGACCTGAGCGATTATATTTGTATTAAATTCCTTCTCCTCCTCAACCCTGGTGAGTCACCACAAAAAACCCACTTCTCATTTCTCGAGTTAAAATTTTGCATTTTTTTTTTAGATGTAAGAGGGCTTATGAATCGAAAACACGTTCAAGAAGGACACGAACAGGTTCAGCAATCGCTGCACGACTATTGCTTAACACAGCATCCTCAAGTACAGGTATAACCAGCCGATAAACATGTTCTAACATGCTCATACGCTGAATTTCGATTTTGGTCAAATATGTACTGTGCGAAACTGGCGTCAAAATATAAGCTTTGTTCCAACCATATTTTGAAACTCTGGAGCATGCGCAGAAGGATTTGGACGTCAGATTTGACGTCGAAGTCCTTCTGAGCATGCTCTAGGATTTGCACGTCTAATTGACTTCAGATTTGACGTCCAAATCCTTCTGAGCATGCTCCAGGAGTTTCAAACCACATACTACGGTTGGAACAAAGCTATTGTTTCTTTGTTAAAAAAAAAACCGAAAGATCGTAAAAGTGGGGTTTCTTTCTCTAAGATGTGTTGGGCGTAATCGTAATCGCAAGTTTCTTAATTACGATAACGATTACGATTATAATCGTAAAAATACAATTGTAATCGTAATCGGAATTACGATAATCGGAATACGTATTCGTATTGTTTTCTGCGATTACAATCGTACCTAATTGTATTTTTTTCTGTGATAACCATTATAATCGTATTTTTTTCTGCGATTACAATCGCAATCGCATTTTTTTTCCAGCGATTACGGGCGTAATCACATTTTCGTTAGCGTTTATCGCTCGAATATGACATCTGGTAATCTCAGTAAAAATGTCATATACGAGCCGTAAACGCTAACAAAAATACGATTACGCCCGTAATCGCTGAAAAAAGAATGCGATTATCGCAGAAAAAAATACGATTACGACTGTAAACGCAGAAAAAAATACAATTTTAATGGTAATCACAGAAAAAAATACAATTACGATTGTAATCGCAGAAAAAAATACGAATGCGATTACAATCGTAATTGCGATTACGATTACGCCCAACACTGTCTCTAAGTACGAACTTCCGAAAATCCTGTAAAAATAGTTTTTCTAACATTGTAAGTTCTTTTGATTAATTTTAATTTTTTATTTTTAGGACAAGTTTAACAAAATACTCCAACTTCTCCCGGAGATCCACAGGTTGGCCAACACCGGCGAGGAGCACCTCTACGCGAAACACTGTTCCGGCAGCGCCCCGACACAGACGCTCCTCATGGAAATGCTTCACGCGAAAAGAAAATGAACCCGAAACAACATTTTAGGCTATAAAAAAAAATTTAAAAAAATAACAACAAAAGAAAAGTCCAGTGCAATATTTTAAGGAAAAACAATGTGTTCATATTTTAAACAATAGTTACCTGTCCCTAATACCATTTCATAATCAGAGGTTTTTTCTCCTCTGTGGGACTTTTTTTTCTTTATTTTTAAGTTTTGTTTGCAAGGACTTTTTTTTTTATTCAGGATGCCTTTAATAGTACAAATAAGGCGTGTACAGGCACAAAAAAACCCCGTTGTTTATATTTAATATATTTATTGTATGTTAATATTTTGAATATTTTATGAAAGAACATTCCAAAAAAACAGGATGGGATATTTTGGGCATCTTATATTTTTAAGAATTTTGTGTACATTCCGAAAAAAAAACTTTTCGTTTTTTTTTTCTTAATTTTTTTTGGGCGTTTGCACATTTTAACTTTTTTTTTGACTAATTCTTTCGTTAACACTGGGATCATGGTGTCGGTTTTTCGCTTGTTTTTTTGCTTTTTTTGGCTAAAAAGCCTCAAAAGTGTGTTTTCCCTTTTTTTTAATTAAAAAAAACGTTTCTCGCTATATTTTTTTAGGTTTTTCTTTTCTTCTGTGATTTATTTTTTTAAATCGGACTTAATTGTGATATTTTTTTTTTCAAAAGCTCAATTTTATCATTATTTGGTGCTTTTTAATGCAAAATTTTGGACCCCTAAACCTCGAAAAACCTAAAAAAATATACTTGAAACGTCACAGTTACCGTTTTTAAAAGCTTTATGTCCCAGACCAAAATTTAGCGTCCACATTTAGCCAGTTCCTGGTAAAAAAAAATTATAAAAACTAAAAAAAAAATTATAAAAAAACACCTTGCACTATATATTTTTTTCATTTTATAAATAATGTATATAATATATATCTATTTTTCTGTATCTATAATATAAATAATAAAAATATAGGTATTTCAATTGGCCTCTTTGTATATAGTTTGTGTTTTTAAAATGGCATTTTTGTGCAATTTATGTCCAGTTTATTTTTCGTTTCACTGCCAGGCTTTTTAGGATCACAGGAAGAAAGAGAAAAAATATTTTTTGGTATATATTTTTTAAGGGGGGAGAGAATTTTTGAAATATGGTGATAAATGTATATTTGTGATTTTATAAAAAAAAGAAATTATTTTTAAAAATGCAATAGTTAAATCCCGGTTATTTGTTCTAATTATTAAGTTGTTGATTTTTTTTCATTGTTGATGTTGGGGCATGGATTTTGTTGTCTTTTTTCTTCATTTTTTCAGAAGAAAATCAAATTTTTTACGTTTTTTTTACCTTCTACCTCAGAAGCTTGTAAAAAAATCCCCAAAGTTCAATTTTGTCTCTCTACCTCAGAGGTTTTTCTAACATTCTAAATTTCTGAAAACTTTGATTTTCGCCCGCTGACAATCTACCTCTTATCGCCCTGACATAACTTCAACATCACAAAATTCGGCTACATACAATGAAAAAACGAGCCTATATAAAAATATATATATTTTAAATAATTATTTTTATAAAAAAAAAATTGTTATTTTTTCCCCAAGGGTATGGTTAAATCGGGAAAGAAGCCTGTTTTTGTGTATGGAGCACAATTTTTTTTTTTTTTGTTTTTTGTGATATTTGGCCCCTGAAAACTACCAGCGGATGAAAAATTCCGGCTTGAAAAATTTTAAGACCTGAGTCAGTAGGTTCATCGTTACCTCGAATTTATTAAAACCTTTGTAATTTTTACCAGTTTTAACAAATTTTACCAATTGTTAAAAAATAAAAGAAGTTATAAGATCGCATCTTACTGTTGCTTTTTTTATGTAAATAATAATAAAAAATGGAAAAAAAATTTTTTTCAGCATCTATGTGGATGCTCTTAATTTTAATGTTTTACGTTTTAATTTTTTTTCGTTTTCTTTTTTTTTCTTCCTTTCTTTCGTTGGCTCGAAAGACGGCCTCACTTTGTCAATTGTCGTCAAAAATATGCTTTGTTATAATGAGAATATATTTTAAAAAATTACCGAATAGAAATTTATGTTTTATCAAATTGACATTGTGTATCTGTCCTTCCGGTTATAATTGTGAGAAAAAAAAATTGTAGGTTATGAAAATAAAATAAAAAAAACCATATTTAAAAAGTTTTTATTTTTATCCACCTCTTAATTCTCTATAAATTTGCACTTAATTATTTTTTCTAGGATGCACAAATAATTTTTTTTAAAATAAATTTATCTTGAAAACAGTGCGTCCTAGAGAAAAAATGAATAGAATAAAAATTAAAGAGAATTGAATTTCCAACAGATTTTATTTAGTGCATTTTTTCAATATCTGTAACGGTTTACGATTTACAAGCCTTTAAAAATTAACCTTCTTAATAGCTATACTTCAATAACCTTCTTACACGGAGAAGGTTAACTTTTCGGAAAATAATTTTTTAAAAATAAATTTATCTTGAAAACAGTGCGTCCTAGAGAAAAAATGAATAGAATAGAAATTAAAGAGAATTGAATTTCCAACTGATTTTATTTAGTGCATTTTTTCAATATCTGTAACGGTTTACGATTTACAAGCCTTTAAAAATTAACCTTCTTAATGGTTATCCTTCAATAACCTTCTTACACGGAGAAGGTCAACTTTTGATGGACTTGAACGCCTAAAATGTTTAAAATTTTGAAAAAATGAACTACTAGGTGAACAAAATAAAACTCGGCTAAAATCTACAAAATTCAAATTTACCCTGTGGCTGAGTTTCATTTTGTACACCAAATAAATAAAACTTGTAGTAAATTTAATTTTCTATAAATTTGCACTTAATTATTTTTGTCTAGGATGCACCATTTTCGAAAAATAATTTTTTTAAAAAATAAATTTATCTTGAAAACAGTACGTCCTAGAGAAAAAATAAATAGAATAAAAATTAAAGAGAATTGAATTTCCAACAGATTTTATTTAGTGCATTTTTTCAATATCTGTAACGGTTTACGATTTACAAGCCTTTAAAAATCAACCTTCTTAATGGTTATATTTCAATAACCTTACACGGAAAAGGTCAACTATTGATGGACTTTAACGCCTAAAATGTTCAAAATTTTGAAAAAATGAACTACTAGGTGTACAAAATGAAACTCGGCTAAAATCTACAAAAACCCTGGGGCTGAGTTTCATTTTGTTCACCTAATATTTTGCTGTCTTTTCGATACCTTTTCCTAATCCTCTTTATATCACAAATAAAAATTTATTGTTCACTTTTTATTTTTCATTGACTTTTTTATTGATTTTATGGGCTTTTCTTTACTTGATGATTTTTTCCCTTTTTTACGATTTTCTATATAGGTTTTTTTACTTTTTAGTCTCTTTTTTCTTTTATCGCTACTACGACTTTGCGAACTCTGCGGCCTGGAATTTTTCTTCGCTTTGTAAATATTTTGCAGATTTTCGACTAAACGCTTTTGCGGTGAATGGAAGTTGGGCAAAGAAACCGTTTTCGGGTTCGACTTCTCCGTCGGCGCCTCTCTGTCATATCGCTTCAAATATTTTTCGATATATTCAGCATCGCCATGCGAAAATAAGTCACAATACGATTTTTCTTTCTAAAAAATATTTTATATAATACACAAATTTTTTTTTTTTACTTTTTTCCATAAAAACCAGTGAATTAAACAAACGAGAAAGCATCCTAAGGCGAAACAGAAAGAAGAAAAATAACGATCAGACGCCAAAAGATAAAAGAAGAAACAAACACAATATAATGCAGTAGCGATGGAAAAATATTGCCTAATAACCTTTTCAGACATAACCTAACATATGGTTGCCATAGTTACTTGTTTCTAAGTAGTTGTTTATTAAAAAATGGAAGAAATAGATGATGTGAAAGATCTAGAATTGCGTTCAATCATCGGATTTGATGGTAATACTGTTAGTTTTTTATATTTTATAATGATTTCTTTTAGGGAATGCAATTAAGGGTTTGAATGTGCATCCTGGTGGGAAGAATGTCGTTTATCCGTTTGGTGTGAAGGTTGCGATACATAGTTTGGAGACGAAGACAAATAGGTATTTGGAAGGTCCGAATAATGTGATTACATCAATCGATATATCGAAATCTGGGCGATATGTCGCTGCGGGGCAAGTTAACCATATGGGATTTCGTGTAAGAAAGAAAAAATTGTCTGATAGTTTATTCTGCTGTTTTTTAGGCGCCTGTTTTCGTGTGGGAGTTTGAGACGGGCGAGTTGAAAATGTCGCATGAATCGCACAAAGTTAGAGTCGAGAACGTCGCTTTTTCAGTTTGCGAACGCTTTATTATCTCTTTGGGTGGTAAAGATGATGCGAATGTCGTCGTTTTCGATATTCATACTTTGGACGCGATCTGCGGCGTTTTTTCGTCGAATCAAAACGCCGGCGATGCGCTCACGATTGGTGTTTCGAGCGTTCGGAATCTCTGCTTTATGACCGGAGGAGTCTACACGTTGAAACTTTGGACGCTCTCACCTTCCAAAAGAACCGTCTCAGGACTTCCTGTTCAAACAGGAAAAATACGAAGAAAAGTCACTTGTATCAAAGTATTAAGTTAAATTTAAATTCTAAATAATGGACCTTTTTTAGATGACTCCTGACGACATTTTCGCCTATTGTGGGACAAGCACAGGAGATATAATGAAAGTCAAAACGAATTTTTCGTCGGATATAAACGATTTTAACCCGATAGCACCACCTGTTCTTATAGGATGTTATGCGAAACATCCGAAAGTTAAAAAAAGGCCGCTCGATTCAGATCTTTGGGTTTTGGGCGTTCGGGCGCTTCTTGTGCTTGATAACAATAGACTTGTTGTCGGCTCCGGCGACGGAAAAGTTGAACTCGTCAAAACCAAAGAGATCAAAATTGACAGACATTTGATCAAAGGAAGCGGACTGTCGACACCAACATATCCTCTTTTCGTCGTGGTAAAATTTTATTTCTATTACACCTCAGCTGCGGTCTAAGATACCAAAGTATTAGGTGTACAAGATGAAACTCGGCTAAAATCTACAAAATTCAAATTTACCCTCTGGCTGAGTTTCATTTTGTACACCTAATAAATAAAAATTGTAGGAACTTTAATTCTCTATAAATTTGTACTTAATTATTTTTTTCTAGGATCCACCATTTTCGGAAAATAATTTTTTTTTTAAATTTTATCTTGAAAACAGTGCGTCCTAGAGAAAAAATGAATAAAATAAAAATTAAAGAGAATTGAATTTCCAACAGATTTTATTTAGTAAATTTTTTCAATATCTGTAACGGTTTACGAATTACAAGCCTTTAAAAATTAACCTTCTTAATGGTTATCCTTCAATAACCTTCTTACACGGAGAAGGTCAACTTTTGATGGACTTGAACGCCTAAAATGTTCAAAATTTTGAAAAAATGAACTACTAGGTGTACAAAATGAAACTCGGCTAAAATCTACAAAATTCAAATTTACCCTGTGGCTGAGTTTCATTTTGTATACCTAATAAATAAAAATTGTAGGAAATTTAATTTTCTATAAATTTGTACTCAATTATTTTTTCTAGGATGCACCATTTACGGAAAATAATTTTTTTTAAAATAAATTTATCTTGAAAACAGTGCGTCCTAGAGAAAAAATGAATAGAATAAAAATTAAAGAGAATAAAATTTCCAACAGATTTTACTTAGTGCATTTTTTCAATATCTGTAACGGTTTACGATTTACAAGCCTTTAAAAATTAACCTTCTTAATTGTTATACTTCAATAACCTTCTTACACGGAGAAGGTCAACTTTTGATGGACTTTAACGCCTAAAATGCTTAAAATTTTGGAAAAATGAACTACTAGGTGTACAAAATGATACTCGGCTAAAATCTACAAAATTCAAATTTAAGCTGCGGCTGAGTTTCATTTTGTACACCTAATAAATAAAAATTGTTGGAAATTTAATTATCTATAAATTTGTACTTAATTATTTTTTTCTAGGATGCACCATTTTCGGAAAATAATTTTTTTTTTTTTTAATTTATCTTGAAAACAGTGCGTCCTAGAGAAAAAATGAATAGAATAAAAATTGAAGAGAATTGAATTTCCAACTGATTTTATTTATTGCATTTTTTCAATATCTGTAACGGTTTACGATTTACAAGCCTTTAAAAATTAACCTTCTTAATGGTTATACTTCAATAACCTTCTTACACGGAGAAGGTCAACTTTTGATGGACTTGAACGCCTAAAATGTTCATCGAGTAACAAAGCCTTAACAAAAACCTGCAGAGATTGCTCAACTGCCCGAAAATGCAGTAAAAATGTAGCCTCAGTTAAAAAAAAGCTGAGACCGCAGCTCATGTTTCTCAATTAAATTTAACAACAATTTGGCAATTTTATATTAAATTTTTTAAAGGAAAAAAGCTGTTTTGCTGGAGCGTTTGTCACATCGATGGATATGCTTAGAAATGAAGGTTCTATCATCGTTGGGAATATGAAATGTGAAATCCTGATTATCGATTTAAAAACGTTTGAATCAAAATTATATCTGACATGTCATGTTGAAGCCATTTATGATATCGCATTCCCCAGGTTGATATAATATAATGTTGGCAATAATGTTTTTTTCAGCGACTATTCAAACGTTTTTGCTACCGCTTCTAAAAACGATGTTCGAGTCTGGGGGGTTCATGAAGGAAAAGAACTTTTGAGGATCAGCGTCCCGAATTTTACCTGTTCATCATTATTATTTACACATGATGGAAGAAGCATAGTTACTGGTTTAAAAAAAAATGGTTAAAAAAATTTTTTATTTATTAATTTTAGGATGGAATGATGGAACTGTGAGGTCGTTTGCGCCGCAAAGTGGGAAGCCGATTTATACAATCAGGGATGCTCATAGTAAAGGAGTTTCCGCTATAGCAATGACAAAAGATGGGAAAAAACTTGTTTCTGGAGGTGTCGAGGGACAGGTTAGGATTTGGTGTGTGAGGCGAGATGTTCAGAAACTTCTGGCAGTTTTGAAAGAACATAAAGGTCCTGTTTCATCAGTAGCTATTTCTCCCAATGACCGAGAAGCTGCTTCATCATCCACAGATGGCTCCTGCATCATCTGGGACATAATGTACTTCAATATTTTCCCTAACATCTAATCTTTTTTGTTCAAAGGAAAAATGTCCGCCTTGCAATTATGTTTTCTACTACTTTATTTCTATGTATAAAATACCATCCAAGTGGTTGTCAATTGGTGACATCCGGAACGAACCGTCTGATAGGCTATTGGGAGACTTTCGACGGTTCTTTGATCCGTGAAGTCGAAGGTTCCAGATCGGCAGCTTTAAACGCGCTCGCAATATCCAAAGATGGCCGCTACATGGTTTCCGGAGGGAATGATTTTTTTGTTAAAGTTTGGCTTTATAAAGAAGGCATACCAACGCATATAGGGATCGGACATGGCGCAGTCATTACAGCGGTCGGTATTTCGCCAGATCAGTCGACCGTCGTTTCTGCAAGCGCAGACGGTGCTCTTTTCATCTGGAAAGCTCCAATGGATTCCCCTAACCTTGATCTAATCAATGAAGACGTCCAAGAAGCCGAAAACCAGGAAAAATCATCCATAACTTCAAAAGAAAAGTAATTTCATTGTTTTGAATTTTGAAACCTCCTGTAACTTTGAGAGGGTTTTTTTTGTTTAACCTAAAATGGCGGTAGGGGCGATGTTTCCCGCTGTAACCACTGTATAGCGCTTTGATCGTTGGTATTCAAGTGATGCTAGCGATTGTATTCCATCAAAAGGAAGCGTAATGTGGGAATTGAACTCTCAACCGTTGAAAGCTCCGTTGAAATTTTTTTGAATCATACAATTTTTTAGGTCGTCTAAAAGCAGTACGTCATCTGGTGAAACGTCGGCGAAAAATGGCGGAACGCCACCGTCCAAAAGTAGCAGAACGCCACCGTCAAAAAGTAGCAGAACGCCTTCCAAGTCCAGTAGTTCGTCCCAAATTAGCTTCAGGAATAAAGAACAAACCGATGAAGAGAAAAGCGAGTCGAAATCGAATTTAGATGTTGCCAATAAAGAGAGAGACGAAAACGCCAAAAAGAAGAGGCCTTCAAAGGAGGAAAATTGTAAGAAGCCCTCAAACCTTCAAAAACACAAAATTACAACTTGGAATTTTTATTTTTAGCGATTGGAGGTGTAAAATGCTATTGCCAAGGGGACTGTACATGCGACCATAAAAATATGCCAAAATCTCCAAAATCGGAATTCGGTAAGCCTCCCCTCCTCCAAATTTTTTTTTTAATTAATTTTTCTTTTTGTGATTTCAGAAGAAGCAAGAGAGCAGTGCATTAGAAATTTGGCATAATGTGAATTTTTTTACTTAATAAAACTGTTATACAAGTTAACGGACTGCTCTAATTGAACTGGAGAAGCCGAAGGCCCTTTTTAACCTCTCCGCCCTAACCTCTTGGCCCTTTTCTTACCTAACCTCTCGGCCCTTTTGTTATGGCTCTAACTGAACTGAACTTGAGAAGCCGAAGGCCCTTTCTAACCTCTCCGCCCTAATCTCTTGGCCCTTTTCTTACCTAACCTCTCGGCCCTTTTGTTATGGCTCTAACTGAACTGAACTTGAGAAGCCGAAGGCCCTTTCTAACCTCTCCGCCCTAACCTCTTGGCCCTTTTCTTTCCTAACCTCTCGGCCCTTTTGTTATGGCTCTAAGTGAACTGAACTGGAGAAGCCGAATGCCCTTTCTAACCTCTCCGGCCTAACCTCTTGGCCCTTTTCTTACCTAACCTCTCGGCCCTTTTGTTATGACTCTAACTGAACTGAACTTGAGAAGCCGAAGGCCCTTTCTAACCTCTCCGGCCTAACCTCTTGGCCCTTTTCTTAGCCTATCATCGAAAAAATAAGGCCAAACGGTCACCAAGCAATGAAACAGTAGCTTTGTTCCAACCGCAGTTAGAAACTGGTTTGAAACTCCTGGAGCATGCGCGATTTGGCAGACCAACGATTGAACAACGTCAAAGTCGTCCAAATCCTTCTGCGCATGCTCTAGGAGTTTCAAACTCCGGTTGGAACAAAGTTAGTTGTGCAACCTTCTTTTTATCCCCCGGCATTTTTTTCTAGGATGCACCATTTTCGAAAAATAATTTTTTTTTAAAAATCAATTTATCTCGAAAACAGTGCGTCCTAGAGAAAAAATGAATAGAATAAAAATTAAAGAGAATTAAATTTCCAACAGATTTTATTTAGTGCATTTTTTCAATATCTGTAACGGTTTACGATTTACAAGCCTTTAAAAATTAACCTTCTTAATGGTTATACTTCAATAACCTTCTTACACGGAGAAGGTCAACTTTTGATGGACTTTAACACCTAAAATGTTTAAAATTTTGAAAAAATGAACTACTAGGTGTAACTACTCGTACACCTAATACCTATATTATTCATGTTATTTAATATATTGGGTCGTTTCATATGAAATGTCCGTTTTCAAGGTAAAGTGATTTTAGTAAAAATACAATAATCGAGCTTTTTTACTTTCCCTATGCACTTTAAGTGTCTGAAAACGGTAGGTGCACTTACACTAAGTTGTGCTGAAAGTTCTCTAACTGTTTGGTTGGGGTTTTCTTCTACAGTATGTTTGAGGTCATCGTTTTCAATTACAGTAGGAGGTCTTCCTCGGGGCTGGTCGAAAACTTATCAAACCAACGGCGAATGGTTCGTTCATTTACACTCGCTTCCCCAAACACCTTACAGACGTTTCTAGCAGCCTCAGCTGCCGAACGGTCAAGTTTAAACTCATAAAAAATATTACACGAAAATCGTGTGTTTCCATGTTCATATTTGAAGGTATACTAAACAGTGTGTAATTGATTGGGAAGCTAATGTTTATAAAAGAAAAGTAGTGGATTAGTAACTGTTTGATTATGGTAGGTGCACTTTGGAAGTAAACTACAGAGACTCGCAAAATCCTCTATATATTTCAAATATTATAAAATCGGACATTTCATGTGAAACGACCCAATAACTTATGGCAATTTTAACTCATTTTTTAAAATCCCTTTTTGTTTCCGATTTAGACAAAAATATCGCATTTTCCCCGCGTTTTTCGAGGAGTTTAGATGTTTGTAAACACTGTTTGATAACTTCAGGATTACCCAACACTTTTGTTTATTTTTATTAAATAAACTCGAAATCTCATTTTATAACAAAAAAATGATTAACGAAAAAACTCCATTGTTCCATCCTCAATTTCAAAATTATAAAAAACCCGACTGTAAGTAGTTTTTACCTATAACTAGAAATAGAACGACTTTCTTCAATTTAAAAGTCATAAAGACGGTTTAATAGCTACTAAAAAAGTGATAAATGATGTAATTAATTGAAAAAAATAGACGTTTAATCTTTGATGGCTACAGACGATACAGGAAGTTAAAAAAGTTTTTTTTATGTTATATCAGATCGGAAAATTTTTATGAGATAATTAAGATTTTAGATGAAGGAGCTCATTCATAGAATTTTGAGTATTTTTTTTATTAGGTGTACAAAATGAAACTCAGCCACAGGGTTTTGAATTTTGTAGATTTTAGCCGAGTTTCATTTTGTACACATAGTGGTTCATTTTTTCAAAATTTTGAACATTTTAGGCGTTAAAGTCCATCAAAAGTTGACCTCCGTGTAAGAAGGTTATTGAAGTATAACCATTAAGAAGGTTAATTTTTAAAGGCTTGTAAATCGTAAACCGTTACAGATATTGAAAAAATGCACTAAATAAAATCTGTTGGAAATTTAATTCTCTTTAATTTTTATTCTATTCATTTTTTCTCTAGGACGCACTGTTTTCAAGATAAATTTATTTTAAACAAAATTATTTTCCGAAAATGGTGCATCCTAAAAAAAAAAAAATTGAGTACAAATTTATAGAGAATTAAATTTCCTGCAATTTTTATTTATTAGGTGTACAAAATGAAACTCAGCCACAGGGTAAATTTGAATTTTGTAGATTTTAGCATTTTGTACACCTAGTAGTTCATTTTTTCAAAATTTTGAACATTTTAGGCGTTAAAGTCCATCAAAAGTTGACCTTCTCCGTGTAAGAAGGTTATTGAAGTATAACCATTAAGAAGGTTAATTTTTAAAGGCTTGTAAATCGTAAACCGTTACAGATATTGAAAAAATGCACTAAATAAAATCTGTTGGAAATTCAATTCTCTTTAATTTTATTATATTCACTTTTTCTCTAGGACGCACTGTTTTCAAGATAAATTTATTTATAAAAAATATTTTAAATAATTAAGTACAAATTTATAGATAATTAAATTTCCTACAATTTTTATTTATTAGGTGTACAAAATGAAACTCAGCCGCAGGTTAAATTTGAATTTTGTAGATTTTAGCCAAGTTTCATTTTGTACATCTAATAACTTCCTTAAAGAAGTTATTGTGATACCCTCGGGTTTTTTTTTGTCCTTGACACTTTTGGCTTCGAAGTTTGAGCTTCACGTTTGATTGAAGCTACCCCTCCATAATTTTTTCACTCCGTTTCTTTTTCTTCCTCGAAGGCCGAAGAAACGAAGCAGAAACTCGATTTTTCATTCTAAACCGAAATTAATTTTTCCTTCTTGACCCAGATTCCGACCTTATGAAGATGGGAAGATTCGATTTATTAAAATCTATGAATGGAGACTATTTAAAGAGAAGACCGCGAAAAAACGGGGGAAGATCCGATAATTATAACACAACTGCATTCTCTCGATTCAAGGCTGCAGAAATGATTACACGCTCTTTGTTAAACGACCCATAAAAACATTCAAGTTGAAATATGCATCAAATCAAACGGTTTGTTTCATACTTTTCAATGTTTTTTTTTATCCGACTTCTTCTCCAGAGGTTGGATAACTATAGGAGGGGGAAGTATTAAAGGGGGGAAGTATAAAAGTACAACGGAGGGGGAAGTATAAAGGCGAGGAATTATAACAGAGGGGGAAGCACATAGGAGAGGAAGTATGACGGAGAGGGAAGCACAAAGGAGAGAAAGTATAATGGTGGGGGAAGTATAAAGGAGGGGAAGTATAACGGAGAGGAAGTATAACAGAGGGGGAAGTACAAAGGAGAGGAAGTATAACGGAGGGGGGGGGGGTCTGGAAGACCTGGAAAACCCGACGTCGAGGGTATCACAATAACTTCTTTAAGGAAGTTAAAAAGTACTTGTTTGAAGAGCCTACCACCAAAACTTCCTTAAAGAGAAGGATAAATATAGGAGGGGGAAGTATTAAAGGGGGGAAGTATAACGTAGGGGGAAGTATAAGCGAAAGAAGGTATAACGGAGGGGGAAGTACAAAGGAGAGGAATTATAACAGAGGGGGAAGCACATAGGAGAGGAAGTATAACGGTGGGGGAAGTATAAAGGAGGGGAAGTATAACGGAGAGGAAGTATAACAGAGGGGGAAGTACAAAGGAGAGGAAGTATAACGGGGGGGGGGGTGTGGAAGACCTGGAAAACCCGACGTCGAGGGTATCACAATAACTTCTTTAAGGAAGTTAAAAAGTACTTGTTTGAAGAGCTTCCCACGAAAACTTCCTTAAAGAGAAGGATAAATATAGGAGGGGGAAGTATTAAAGGGGGGAAGTATAACGTAGGGGGAAGTATAAGCTAGAGAAGGTATAACGGAGGGGGAAGTATAAAGGAGAGGAAGTGTAACGAAGGGGGAAGTACAAAGGTGAGGAAGTATAACGGAGGGGGGGGGGGTCTGGAAGACCCTTCCTCAAAAACCCGACGTCGAGGGTACCACAATAACTTCCTTAAGGAAGTTAAAAAGTACTAGTTTGAAGAGCTTTCCACGAAAACTTCATTAAAGAGAAGGATAAATATAGGAGGGGGAAGTATTAAAGGGGGGAAGTATAACGTAGGGGAAGCGAGAGAAGGTATAACGGAGGGGGAAGTATAAAGGAGAGGAAGTCTAATGGAGGGGGAAGTATAACGGAGGGGGAAGTACAAAGGAGAGGAAGTATAACGGAGGGGGGGTCTGGAAGACCCTTCCTCAAAAACCCGACGTCGAGGGTATCACATTAACTTCCTTAAGGAAGTTAAAAAGTACTAGTTTGAAGAGCTTTCCACGAAAACTTCCTTAAAGAGAAGGATAAATATAGGAGGGGGATGTATTAAAGGGGGGAAGTATAACGTAGGGGGAAGTATAAGCGAGAGAAGGTATAACGGTGGGGGAAGTATAAAGGAGAGGAAGTATAACGGAGGGGGGGGGGGTCTGGAAGACCCTTCCTCAAAAACCCGACGTCGAGGGTATCACAATAACTTCTTTAAGGAAGTTAAAAAGTACTAGTTTGAAGAGCTTCCCACGAAAACTTCCTTAAAGAGAAGAATAATTATAGGAGGGGGAAATATTAAAGGGGGGAAGTATAACGTAGGGAAAGCGAGAGAAGGTATAAAGGAGAGGAAGTATAACGGAGGGGGAAGTACAAAGGTGAGGAAGTATAACGGAGGGGGGGTCTGGAAAACCCTTCCTCAAAAACCCGACGTCGAGGGTATCACAATAACTTCCTTAAGGAAGTTAAAAAGTACTAGTTTGAAGAGCTTTCCACGAAAACTTCCTTAAAGAGAAGGATAAATATAGGAGGGGGAAGTATTAAAGGGAAGAAGTATAACGTAGGGGAAGCGAGAGAAGGTATAACGGAGGGGGAAGTATAAAGGAGAGGAAGTATAACGGAGAGGGAAGCACAAGGGAGAGAAAGTGTGACGGAGGGGGAAGTATAAAAATACAACGGAGGGGGAAGTACAAAGGAGAGGAAGTATAACGGAGGGGGGGGGGGGTCTGGAAGATCCTTCCTCAAAAACCCGACGTCGAGGGTATCACAATAACTTCCTTAAGGAAGTTAAAAAGTACTAGTTTGAAGAGCTTTCCACGAAAACTTCCTTAAAGAGAAGGATAAATATAGGAGGGGGAAGTATTAAAGGGGGGAAGTATAACGTAGGGGAAGCGAGAGAAGGTATAACGGAGGGGGAAGTATAAAGGAGACGAAGTATAACGGAGGGGGAAGTACAAAGGAGAGGAAGTATAACGGAGGGGGGGGGGTCAAAAACCCGACGTCGAGGGTATCACAATAACTTCCTTAAGGAAGTTGGAAGTTAAAAAGTACTAGTTTGAAGAGCTTTCCACGAAAACTTCCTTAAAGAGAAGGATAAATATAGGAGGGGGAAGTATTAAAGGGGGGAAGTATAACGTAGGGGAAGCGAGAGAAGGTATAACGGAGGGGGAAGTATAAAGGAGAGGACGTATAACGGAGAGGGAAGCACAAGGGAGAGAAAGTATGACGGAGGAGGAAGTATAAAAGTACAACGGAGGGGGAAGTACAAAGGAGAGGAAGTACAACGGGGGGGGGGGGGGTAAAACCCGACGTGAAGGGTATCACAATAACTTCTTTAAAGAAGCTAAAAAGTATTTTTAAAGGTAGACAGCTTATAACCTGAATTCACGCAGGTGTTTTTTCCATAAAAAACCCATTTTGCCGGCTATTGGTCCGCGTTATGCTTCCTCACATAATGACGTCACAGCGTACTTTTTGCGCTATCAAAACGTCCTATTTTAACAACAACAAAAAGGCACACTTGGTGGATTTCGAGGTTGTCGTACAATATCAGCGTCATCGCTCCCCACTTTAGCTTTACCTTAAGATATCATTAACACGTTTCGGAAAACGTCCAGAATTTAGATTAGTTCCGATCCAGGAGGCCGCGGAGAAAAAAAAAAAAAAAAAAAAAACCCGCGCTCCGCTTCGAAGCGGTTTTTCTCCCTCCGAACTATAAAAACGACGCGTCCTAGTCGAAGAGGGTTCAATTAATATGGCGTTCTCGTGAGTTCAACTTCCCTTCTCCAGTTGTGCGCGGATTTTCGTAAAAATAATAATAGAATAAAAAATAATTAAAAAAATAACGTTTTATATCTAAACAGTGATTATGCCCGGCGCACAGAATTGGAAGCAAAAATTTGCCAAAGGTTTGTCCCTCGTCAAAAAATAAAAAATTGCTTAACTAATTTCTATTAAAAATTATTTGTTCCAACCGCAGTTTGAAACTCCTGGAGCACGCGCAGAAGTTCACATCGTTAGTCCGTCAAATATGAAGTCATTTGACGTCAAATTAGACGTGCAAATCCTTCTGCGCATGCTCCAGAAGTTTCAAACCAGTTTAAAACTGCGATTGGAACGATTATTAGTGACTCAAGGTATTTTTGAAAATTTTATTCAAATTAGTATTAACTACGTGTTTTTATTTTATTGCCTATTATTTATCTATCCCACTTAAATTAGTAATGACTAATCAAAAGTCATTGAGCTCAATTTGTTTAAAAAAATTAGGAAAAAAATGAACCCATGACCTCTATAATTTGAGGTATTTGAGGAAGTTAAAAAGATTTGAAAAAGAAAAAAAAAAAGGAAAAAAAAATAAAATTTTTCTCTTAAGTCATCGCCTAAATTTAAAGAGAAATTTGAGAACGAAATTTCTTCAAAATACAAAACATCTCTAAATTCTGAAAACTTTTTTAAATTTTAGAATTTAACACTTAATCAGAAAGAACAAAAAATAATAGTTTTATTTATTTAGCGCTAACCGAGTCAATTATAAAGTTCAAAAGTTCAATTTAGAGGTCTTGGGTTCGAATCCAACTTGGTTGAAATTTTTTTCCCTCAATTGATGGTTCTTCAGATTGATAGCTATGTTCCAACCTCATTTTGAAACCCCTGGATCATGCGCAGATTTGGACGTCAAATTTGACGCCAGATGACTTCAGGTTTCTAACCAGTCTCAAACTGAGGTTGGATCAATTTTTTAAAATTCAATTCACCCTTCAATTCCCTAAATCTTTTTTAAAAATAAATTTATCTTGAAAACAGTGCGTCCTAAAGAAAAAATGAATAGAATTAAAATTAAAAAGAATTAAATTTCCAACAGATTTTATTTAGTGCATTTTTTCAATATCTGTAACGGTTTACGATTTACAAGCCTTTAAAAATTAACCGTCTTAATAGTTATACTTCAAATTTGCAGTTGAAGATAAATTCATCTTGAGACGTGGCCTTTAAAAAATTATTTCCATTTTATTTATTGTTTATATTTTCCAATTTGTCCGTTCAATTAAGTGTTAATGTTTAATTAATTCTTTCATGGTAAAAATGGAAGATTTATACCGAACATTAATTGGTGTATAAAAGAAAAAACCTTGGCAATTGTGTAATTTGTGGTCTCATTTTGATTTTTCTTCTCCTACAATTTTTTTTTTTTTTTGAATTTTTTTCCTGATAAAATACGATTGTTTACAAAAATTATCGTTTATTTTTCGCCAATTTTCTCCTCATGATATGAGATAATAAAAAAGCTTAATTGGGGATGATCGTTTGGTCGATTTAATACCGAAATGTGCTTAATTCGCTCCCAGGACAATTTTTCGACATTGAATTGTAATTAGATTCCAATGTCAATATTGCGTATTCCAAAACGTTTTTTTTTTATTTTAAGGTTGAATCTCGTTTTATTATGCGGCCTATACACAGGTCAACACTGATATATACAGGGTGTCCGGAAACACATGGCAAGCGTCTGGGAGAGCGTTAAAAAGTGGTTTTACGAAAAAAAGTTAAATGTAAACCCCCTTAATTTAAATCAAAGAATTTGATGGTGTAGTTTAAAATCCGCCTGGATATACAGGGTGTCCCAGACACAACCTAACTTCGTTATTTCAAATGAGAACCCCTATTTTTTATTTCAGATTCGTAATCTACGCAAAAGTTCAAGTAGATTAGAGTACTCATATGACAATTTTGGACAACTTTTAAAAATGTCAAAATTTAGCGTTTTTTGCGCTAAAATCCGTTAAAATTGACCTAGGAGACTCGTTTTTTTTTAATTCCACTTATTTTTTCCCGAAGAATCCAACTGTCTCAAATTTGAGCATCTTCGCATTCTGCATCACGAGATTTCGTCGCTAATGGCCTTTTTTCAAGTTAGAACCCAAATTTTTAGTTCAGAAATGAAAATTAGCACTTGTTGAAAGGAATTTTTCTTTCGGACCACAAATTTTGAAAGAGCTACAGCGTCTTTTGTGTTTATGCATCAAAAATTAAAATTCCGTCAACAAATCGCTAATTTCCATTTTTGAAGTACATATGGAATTTGGGTTCTACCTTGAAAAAAGGCCATTAGCGACGAAATCTCGTGATGCTGAATGCGAAGATGCTCAAATTTGAGACAGTTGGATTCTTCGGGAAAAAATAAGTGGAATTAAAAAAAAACGAGTCTCCTAGGTCAATTTTAACGGATTTTAGCGCAAAAAACGCTAAATTTTGACATTTTTTAAAAGTTGTCCAAAATTGTCATATGAGTACTCTAATCTACTTGAAATTTTGCGTAGATTACGAATCTGAAATAAAAAATAGGGGTTCTCATTTGAAATAACGAAGTTAGGTTGTGTCTGGGACACCCTGTATATCCAGGCGGATTTTAAACTACACCATCAAATTTTTTGATTTAAATTAAGGGGGGTTTACATTTAACTTTTTTTCGTAAAACCACTTTTTAACGCTCTCCCAGACGCTTGCCATGTGTTTCCGGACACCCTGTATATGCACATTTCAAATTTGGTCTTGAAAGGTCAAAAATGTACAGGAAAGTCGAGATTTGACGGTTTTTTGACAGCAAAAAATTTTTATATTGGTGTACAAAATGAAACTCGGCTAAAATCTACAAAATTCAAATTTACCCTGTGGCTGAGTTTTATTTTGTGCACCTAATAAATAAAAATTGTAGGAAATTTAATTCTCTATAAATTTGTACTTAATTAGTTTTTTCTAGGATGCACCATTTTCGGAAAATAAATTTATCTTGAAAACCGTGCGTCCTAGAGAAAAAATGAATAGAATAAAAATTTAAGAGAATCAAATTTCCAACAGATTTCATTTAGTGCATTTTCTCAATATCTGTAACCGTTTACGATTTACAAGCCTTTAAAAAATTAACCTTCTTAATGGTTATATTTCAATAACCTTCTTACACGGAGAAGGTCAACTTTTGATGGACTTTAACGCTTAAAATGCTCAAAATTTTGAAAAAATGAACTACTAGGTGTACAAAATGAAACTCGGCTAAAATCTACAAAATTCAAATTTACCCTGTGGCTGAGTTTCATTTTGTACACCTAAATAAAAATTGAAGGAAATTTAATTCTCTACAAATTTGCACTTAATTATTTTTTTCTAGGATGCACCATTTTCGGAAAATAAATTTTTTTAAAATAAATTTATCTTGAAAACCGTGCGTCCTAGAGAAAAAATGAATAGAATAAAAATTTAAGAGAATCAAATTTCCAACAGATTTCATTTAGTGCATTTTCTCAATATCTGTAACCGTTTACGATTTACAAGCCTTTAAAAAATTAACCTTCTTAATGGTTATATTTCAATAACCTTCTTACACGGAGAAGGTCAACTTTTGATGGACTTTAACGCTTAAAATGCTCAAAATTTTGAAAAAATGAACTACTAGGTGTACAAAATGAAACTCGGCTAAAATCTACAAAATTCAAATTTACCCTGTGGCTGAGTTTCATTTTGTACACCTAAATAAAAATTGAAGGAAATTTAATTCTCTACAAATTTGCACTTAATTATTTTTTTCTAGGATGCACCATTTTCGGAAAATAAATTTTTTTAAAATAAATTTATCTTGAAAACCGTGCGTCCTAGAGAAAAATTGAATAGAATAAAAATTAAAGAGAATTGAATTTACAACTGATTTTATTTAGTGCATTTTCTCAATATCTGTAACGGTTTACGATTTACAAGCCTTTAAAAATTAACCTTCTTAATGGTTATATTTCAATAACCTTCTTACACGGAGAAGGTCAACTTTTGATGGACTTTAACGCTTAAAATGTTTAAAATTTTGAAAAAAATGAACTACTAGGTGTACAAAATGAAACTCGGCTAAAATCTACAAAATTCAGATTTACCCTGTGGCTGAGTTTCATTTTGTACACCTAATAAAATTGAAACTGTATATAGCCCTCCACTAAAAAAAGACGTTTCGAAAAACTTCAAAAGACATCGTTCATATAGATTTTTATTGAAATATTAGTTCCAACCGCATTTTGAAACTCTTGGAGCATGCGCAGAAGGAATTACACGTCTGATGACTTTAAACAACGTCAAATATGACGTCCAAATCCTTCTGCGCATGCCCTGGAGATTCAAACTGCGGAACAAAGCTTATTATAATATACAACACATCTGAAAATTCACAATTTCACAATTTTGTTAACGATTTCAACTTATTGGTTCACGTTTTATGTGCATTCGCTCCTTTCAATAAACAAAAATTGAATAAGCCAAAGATATCATGAATAAATATAAAATAATCATGTCTGAGAAATACGTCTAGTGTATATTTAAATTTTTTTTGTCTTTTTTTTTTTTTGTACTGAAGGTTAATGCATATCGGGGAGTTTTTAGTTTTCTCCCAGTCCTTGTGAAGGTAGCGATGCAATACTCGAAGAAAGGCATGGAAATTTTTATTTGTTTTTTATTACGTTAATTTTTAAAGGCTTGTAAATCGTAAACCGTTTTAGATATTGAAAAAATGCACTAAATAAAATCAGTTGGAAATTCAATTCTCTTTAATTTTTATTCTATTCATTTTTTCTCTAGGACGCACTGTTTTCAAGATATATTATTTAAAAAAAATTATTTTCCGAAAATGGTGCATCCTAGAAAAAAATAATTAAGTGCTTTGTAGAGAATAAATTTCCTACAATTTTATTTATTAGGTGTACAAAATGAAACTCAGCCACAGGGTAAATTTGTAGATTTTAGCCGAGTTTCATTTTGTACACCTAGTAGTTCATTTTTTCAAAATTTTGAACATTTTAGGCGTTAAAGTCCATCAAAAGTTGACCTTCTCCGTGTAAGAAGGTTATTGAAGTATAACCATTTAGAAGGTCAATTTTTAAAGGCTTGTAAATCGTAAACCGTTACAGATATTGAAAAAATGCACTAAATAAAATCTGTTGGAAATTCAATTCTCTTTAATTTTTATTCTATTCATTTTTTCTCTAGGACGCACTGTTTTCAAGATAAATTTATTTTTAAAAAAAATTATTTTCCGAAAATGGTGCATCCTAATAAAAAAAATAATTAAGTGCAAAGTAGAGAATTAAATTTCCTTCAATTTTTATTTATTAAGTGTACAAAACGAAACTCAGCCACAGGGTAAATTTGAATTTTGTAGATTTTAGCTGAGTTTCATTTTGTACACCTAATATTTAACTTCCTGAAGTCCTGGTTTTACCCTCCACGTCGGGTTTTTGGGGAAGGGTCTTCCAGACCCCGGATTCGAACATGGAGCTATCCGATCTCAACTTTGTCTGTGGTGCCGGCCGGCCGTAGCATTCTTTTTTGGTCTATTGATCTTAAGTTCTTAGAAGAAAGAAACCGCAAAGTGGAAAAAACCTGCTAACCGATCTTTACCATTTAAGAAAATGCTCGCAAAAAAAGTTTTATTTATAGAAAAGCGGTTTGTCAACCTTACAAAATCCTTGACCCGGGTTGCAATTGCACGTTAGAACGTGTCAAATTAAATTAATTTTTCTTTTTTCATCGCTTACCCTAAGAGACAATGGCCCGACCTTCAAATACGCAAAAATCGACGTTTCTTATCTATAAGACACAAGGTTTGAAGACCCAGATTTGTAAACAGAAGCTTTTTTTGTGTATTCTGAACTCGATTTATCTTGAATCTCGGCCTTTTAAAAATTTTTCTCGTGTCTTCCTTCATGCAAAGTATGATTTCAAAAGAGGTCCTTTAGGAAATTATTAGGTACTTAATTATTTTTCTCTAGGATGCTCCATTTTCCGAAAATAATATTTTTTTAAAATAAATTTATCTTGAAAACAGTGCGTCCTAGAGAAAAAATGAATAGAATAAAAATTAAAGAGAATTAAATTTCCAACAGATTTTATTTAGTGCATTTTTTCAATATCTGTAACGGTTTACGATTTACAAGCCTTTAAAAATTAACCTTCTTAATGGTTATACTTCAATAACCTTACACGGAGAAGGTCAACTTTTGATGGACTTTAACGCCTAAAATGTTCAAAATTTTGAAAAATTGAACTGCTAGGTGTACAAAATGAAACTCGGCTAAAATCTACAAAGTTCAAATTTACCCTGTGGCTGAGTTTCATTTTGTACACCTAATATATTGCTGCTGTTACAGTGTTTCACTGTTGCAGTGTTACATAAATTGCAAATAAAGTAGGCCTCATCTTTAACCCCTGAGGTACCCCCTATTTAAAACGTTTTGTCAAAAATTAAACGTAGGTTATTTTTGTACTTAGTACTTTTTGCGCTAAACCTCACAGTTTTTGAGATATATGAGAAAAAGTGATAAAAACCTCAGTTTTCATGGGAGGAAAAAAACATTTTTTGACGGCTTTAACTCCAAAATCGTTCACTTTAGCGGGAACGTGTACAGAACACTTTTTGTCAGAAATTATACGTAGATTATTTTTAACTTAGTATTTTTTGCGCTAAACCTCAATGTTTTTGAGATATATGAGAAAAACTGATAAAAACCTCAGTTTTTATGGGAGGAAAAAACCAATTTTTGACGGCTTTAACTCCAAAATCGTTCACTTTAGCGGGAACATGTACAAAACACTTTTTGTCAGAAATTAAATGTAGATTATTTTTAAACTTAGTATTTTTTGCGCTTAACCTCATAGTTTTTGAGATACATGAGAAAAACTGATAAAAACCTCAGTTTTCATGGGAAGAAAAAACCAATTTTTTGACGGCTTTAACTCCAAAACAGTTCACTTTAGCGGGAACATGTACAGAACACTTTCTATCAGAAATTAAACGAAGTTTATTTTTCTACTTATCACTTTTTGCGCTAAACCTCATAGTTTTGAGATATATGTGAAAAACTGATAAAAACCTCAGTTTTCATGGGAGGAAAAAAACCAATTTTTTTGACGGCCTTTAACCCCAAAACAGTTCACTTTAGCGGGAACATTTCCAGAACACTTTTTGTCAGAAATTAAACGAAGTTTATTTTTCTATTAGCACTTTTTGCCCTAAACCTCAAAGTTTTTGAGATATATGTGAAAAACTGATAAAAACCTCAGTTTTCATGGGAGGAAGAACCCATTTTTTGACGGCTTTAACTCCAAAATCGTTCACTTTAGCGGGAACATGTATAGAACACTTTTTGTCAGACGGTAAACGTAGGTTATTTTTGTACTTAGTACTTTTTGCGCTAAACCTCAAAGTTTTTGAGATACATGAGAAAAACTGATAAAAACCTCAGTTTTCATGGGAGGAAAAAACCAATTTTTTGACGGCTTTAACTCCAAAATCGTTCACTTTAGCGGGAACATGTACAGAACCCTTTTTGCCAGAAATTAAACGTAGATTATTTTTAAACTTAGTATTTTTTGCGCTAAACCTCAAAGTTTTTGAGATATATGAGAAAAACTGATAAAAACCTCAGTTTTCATGTGAGGAAAAACCTATTTTTTGACGGCTTTAACTCCAAAATCGTTCACTTTAGCGGGAACATGTACAGAACACTTTTTGTCAGAAATTAAACGAAGTTTTTTTTTTATCTAGCACTTTTTGCGCTAAACCTCAAAGTTTTTGAGATATATGAGAGAAACTGATAAAAACCTCAGTTTTCATGGGAGGAAAAAACCAATTTTTTGACGGCCTTTAACTCCAAAACCGTTCACTTTAGCGGGAACATGTACAGAACACTTTTTGTCAGAAATTAAATGTAGGTTATTTTTGTACTTAGTATTTTTTGCGCTAAACCTCATAGTTTTTGAGATACATGAGAAAAACTGATAAAAACCTCAGTTTTCATTGGGGGAAAAAACCATTTTTTGACGGCTTTAACTCCAAAATCGTTCACTTTAGCGGGAACATGTATAGAACACTTTTTGTCAGACGGTAAACGTAGGTTATTTTTGTACTTAGTACTTTTTGCGCTAAACCTCAAAGTTTTTGAGATACATGAGAAAAACTGATAAAAACCTCAGTTTTCATGGGAGGAAAAAACCAATTTTTTGACGGCTTTAACTCCAAAATCGTTCACTTTAGCGGGAACATGTATAGAACACTTTTTGTCAGACGGTAAACGTAGGTTATTTTTGTACTTAGTACTTTTTGCGCTAAACCTCAAAGTTTTTGAGATACATGAGAAAAACTGATAAAAACCTCAGTTTTCATGGGAGGAAAAAACCAATTTTTTGACGGCTTTAACTCCAAAATCGTTCACTTTAGCGGGAACATGTACAGAACCCTTTTTGCCAGAAATTAAACGTAGATTATTTTTAAACTTAGTATTTTTTGCGCTAAACCTCAAAGTTTTGAGATATATGAGAAAAACTGATAAAAACCTCAGTTTTCATGTGAGGAAAAACCTATTTTTTGACGGCTTTAACTCCAAAATCGTTCACTTTAGCGGGAACATGTACAGAACACTTTTTGTCAGAAATTAAACGAAGTTTTTTTTTTATCTAGCACTTTTTGCGCTAAACCTCAAAGTTTTTGAGATATATGAGAGAAACTGATAAAAACCTCAGTTTTCATGGGAGGAAAAAACCAATTTTTTTACGGCCTTTAACTCCAAAACCGTTCACTTTAGCGGGAACATGTACAGAACACTTTTTGTCAGAAATTAAATGTAGGTTATTTTTGTACTTAGTATTTTTTGCGCTAAACCTCATAGTTTTTGAGATACATGAGAAAAACTGATAAAAACCTCAGTTTTCATTGGGGGAAAAAACCATTTTTTGACGGCTTTAACTCCAAAATCGTTCACTTTAGCGGGAACATGTATAGAACACTTTTTGTCAGACGGTAAACGTAGGTTATTTTTGTACTTAGTACTTTTTGCGCTAAACCTCAAAGTTTTTGAGATACATGAGAAAAACTGATAAAAACCTCAGTTTTCATGGGAGGAAAAAACCAATTTTTTGACGGCCTTTAACTCCAAAACCATTCACTTTAGCGGGAACATGTACAGAACACTTTTTGTCAGAAATTAAACGAAGTTTATTTTTTTACTTAGCTTTTTTTGCGCTAAACCTCGTAGTTCTCGAGATATATGAAAAAAACAAATAACAACCACAATGTTTTAATGTACAAGAAAATAGAAATTTTCTTAATCATTGTTTTGATGCATTTTATAGGTCATTTAAAAATTTATTTAAAAAAAATGTTGGTTTTTTCCAGACTCAACTTGCGTTCTTCAATTAGATAAATTTTATGATAAATTATATTTAAAATAGGAAGTTATTCTGATTGCATAACCCTGACCTATCTGGATAACCCATAAAAACGACGTAATTAAAAAAATACTATTGGGTCATAAGTAGTAGTCAAATATTTTTAACTTAAAAAATTATTAGTGTTCCAACTGGAGTTTGAAACTTCTGGAGCATGCGCAGAAGGATTTGCACATCTAATTTGATGTCAGATTTGATGGAGAGACGATTTGAAAGACGTTGAATTGACGTCCAAATCCTTCTGCGCATGCTCCAGTCCGTCCGGCTGCAGCATTTTCAACAGACGGAGAGTTTCAACCGATTTTCACTGAAAGGATCCATCTAAACTGGTTGTTTTATTTTTTCAGCATGTATACCTCAACGATACGTACTGGGACTGATGGGATTTTTGGCGGTGGCGAACGCGTACGCGATGAGAAGCTGCCTGAGCCTCGCCATTACCGAAATGGTCGTTCATCATTCAAAATCCAAATATCATCCCGTCGATCCCAACGCATGTCCCGGCGAAATTCCGATCAAAAATAGCACCAACCCGGTAAATATGGCGGGATATTGTCAAAATAGTGGCTTTTGCAGTTTGAAACTCTTGGAGCATGCGTAGAAGGATTTGTACGCCTAATTTGACGTAAAAAATAGGGATAAAACCTGTTAAAAAAGGTATAAAACATGATAAAACAATGTGAAATCCAGTTACAAAGGGATAAAACCTGTTAAAAAGGTATAAAACAGTTTGAAATCCAGTTAAAAAAGGGATAAAACCAGTTAAAGAGGTATGAAACATGATAAAACAATGTGAAATCCAGTTAAAAAAGGGATGAAACCTGTTAAAAAGGTATAAAACATGATAAAACAATGTGAAATCCAGTTAAAAAGGGATAAAACCTGTTAAAAAGGTATAAAACAGTTTGAAATCCAGTTAAAAAAGGGATAAAACCAGTTAAAGAGGTATGAAATGATAAAACAATGTGAAATCCAGTTAAAAATGGGATAAAACCTGTTAAAAAGGTATAAAACAGTTTGAAATCCAGTTAAAAAAGGGATAAAACCAGTTAAAGAGGTATAAAACATGATAAAACAATGCGAAATCCAGTTAAAAAAGGGATAAAACCTGTTAAAAAGGTATAAAACAGTTTGAAATCCAGTTAAAAAAGGGATAAAACCAGTTAAAGAGGTATGAAACATGATAAAACAATGTGAAATCCAGTTAAAAAAGGGATAAAACCTGTTAAAAAGGTATAAAACAAGATAAAACAATTTGAAATCCAGTTAAAAAGGGGTAAAACCTGTTAAAAAGGTATAAAACAGTTTGAAATCCAGTTAAAAAAGGGATAAAACCAGTTAAAGAGGTATGAAACATGATAAAACAATGTGAAATCCAGTTAAAAAAGGGATAAAACCTGTTAAAAAGGTATAAAACAGTTTGAAATCCAGTTAAAAAGGGATAAAACCAGTTAAAGAGGTATAAAACATGATAAAACAATGCGAAATCCAGTTAAAAAAGGGATAAAACCTGTTAAAAAGGTATAAAACAGTTTGAAATCCAGTTAAAAAAGGGATAAAACCAGTTAAAGAGGTATGAAACATGATAAAACAATGTGAAATCCAGTTAAAAAAGGGATAAAACCTGTTAAAGTTCCGGTTTGAAGAGCTTCCAACGATAACTTCCTCAAGGATACAGGAGGAGGAAGTATTAAGTAGGAGAACTAAATTTTTGTAAAAGTTGTGAAATAAATTTGGTGGGTATCGCAGTAAGTCTTGAGGAAGTTAGAAATTTTAGGTATTTTTTGTTGTTCGTTTTCTGTTTTTTGAAAAAAAAAAATAAAAATTAAGTACCTAATAAATCGCCATTTTATTTTCCGTTAAAAAAATTCTTGAGGAAGTTAAAAAAAAAAAAAAAAAAATTATTTTGAAAATTTTATATCAAGGTAGAAATTCAGTACGGTTAGCCAAAGAGAGGCCGCCCTCGAGCCGGCGAAGTGACTCACATTTCTGCCTAGAAAAATTATTAAGTAAAAAAAATTTTGGAAAATTAAAATTTTAAAAACATGGAAAATTTTTAAATAATTCAAGGAATGTTTAGTGAAAATTTGGTGAAGATCGGACCAACAGTACGCCCACAGCGCTCATTTTAAATCTTTGAACAGTCATATCTCCGCCATTTTGAAAAATTTCGAAAAAAGCTCTCGTCATTTTCAAGATTTCTGTGAAAGGAAGCTTGTGTATAAATTTGGTGAAGATCGGATGAAAATTGCGGCCGTGAAGTGTTCCGGAAAAAGTGGCGACGGACGGCCGGACGGCCGGACGGCCGGACGGCCGGCACCACAGACAAAGTCAGGATCGGCAAAGATCACTTATCAGATTTATCCTACGGGGTCTGGAAGACCCTTTTCTAGTAACAGGGGGTCGGAGGGTATCACAGTAACTTCTTGAGGAAGTTAAAAGGTATAAAACAAGATAAAACAATTTGAAATCCAGTTAAAAAGTGGTAAAACCTGTTAAAAAAGGTATAAAAAGTGATAAAACAATGTGAAATCCAGTTAAAAAAGGGATAAAACCCGTTAAAAAGGTAAAAAAACACGATAAAACAGTTTGAAATCCACTTTAAAAAAGGGATAAAACCATGATGTCTGAATGAACTGATTGCACCTTGTTGACGTCAAATTAGACATGTTATGCGCATGCTCCAGGAGGTTCAAACTGCGGAAAAAAGCTTATTTTTTTATTCTTTTTCAGGATAACGAATTCGACTGGGACGAGCCAACTCAAGGGTTGATACTTTCGGCATTTTACTGGGGTTACGTCCTCACGCATATTCCCGGTGGACTTTTGGCCGAAAGGTAAAATATTGGTACAAAATGAAACTCGGCTAAAATCTACAAAATTCAAATTTACCCTGTGGCTGAGTTTCATTTTGTACACCTAATAAATAAAAATTGTAGGAAATTTAATTTTCTATAAATTTGTACGTTATTACTTTTTTCTAGGATGCACCATTTTCGGAAAATAATTTTTTTTTTAAATAAATTTATCTTGAAAACAGTGTGTCCTAGAGGAAAAATGAATAAAATAAAAATTAAAGAGAATTGAATTTCCAACAGATTTTATTTAGTGCATTTTTTCAATATCTGTAACGGTTTACGATTTACAAGCCTTTAAAAATTAGCCTTCTTAATGGTTATACTTCAATAACCTTCATACACGGAGAAGGTCAACTTTTGATGGACTTTAACGCCAAAAATGTTTAAAATTTTGAAAAAATGAACCGCTAGGTGTACAAAATGAAACTCGGCTAAAATCTACAAAATTTAAATTTACCCTGCGGCTGAGTTTCATTTTGTACACCTAATAAGATAAAAAAATATGAAGGACAGAATGCCAATAATCAAGTTGTTTTCTCTTAGAAAACGTCTTTTTTTTTAAGTAGATAATTTTTACTTAGTTAATAATTTATTAGATCGCCCTAGAAAATAAACACTTCTTTTTTTCTCTCTATCCATCTTACTCCAGCCTTATTAAGCTGATGCCTTTTTAAGATTACGACTTCCTTTAGCTTCGTCATTATCCCGTTTCCTGTTTCTTGACTTCTTCGTCCGAAATCTTTTAGTTATTTCAATATACTAAGCTTTGTTTAAAGTTGGTTTCTTTTCTAGATTTGGAGGGAAACATACAGTCGGACTTGGAATATTGTCGACAGCGCTTTTAACGCTACTCACACCGATGGCAGCGCGCGCAGGAGCCAAATGGATGATCGCTGTACGATTCATGATGGGACTGGGAGAGGTAAAATTATTTTAAAAAATTTTAAAATCACAACTTTTTTTTAGGGGACGACATTTCCTGGTTTGAACGCCATTTTGGCTCAATGGGTTCCACCAATGGAAAGAGGTAAACTCGGATCTTTAGTCTTCGCCGGAAATCAGATCGGAACAGTGGTTTCCACTGCGTTGACCGGCGTCCTTCTTAAGTACTGGCAAGGAGGGTGGCCCGAAGTTTTTTATCTTTTTGGTGTCCTTGGCGTACTTTGGTTCATACTTTGGTGCTTTTTATGCTACAGCGATCCCGATTCTCATCCATACATAACCGAAGAAGAAAAAGACTTTTTAAAGGAGCACTTAGGCTGTTTGAAAAGGCGGGAAAATTTGGCGCCAACGCCCTGGAAATCGATATTTACATCGATTCCTCTATGGGCTCTTATCATCGGACAAATAGGCCACGACTGGGGACTCTTCACGATCGCCACAGATCTTCCCAAATATATGAAGTCTGTCATGAAGTTTTCGATCGCTCAAGTAATTGTAGAATTGACAATTGATTTAAATCGCTTTTCAGAATGGGTTTTTCAGCGCTTTGCCGTTTTTGGTGATGTGGTTTACGGCAATTGGAGCAGGATGGTTCAGCGACTTTCTTATTATAAGGAAAATAATGAGCTTGAGTACTGTCAGGAAGGTTTTTACGACGTTGGCATCTGTGGGTCCAGGACTGGGAGTTTTGGCTGCGTCGTACGCAGGGTGCGATAAAGTCGCTGTGGCAACCTTCTTTACTGTCGGTATGGCCTTTATGGGTTTCTTCTATCCTAGCTTGAAAGTGAACGCGCTCGACCTTTCGCCCAACTACGCCGGGACGTTGATGGCCCTCGTCAACGGCATAGGAGCCATCTCAGGAATCATAACTCCAACTTTAATCGGCTACATGACTCCCAACGTAATCCTAGTTTTAACCTTCAAACTTATTAACCTTCTTTACAGTCTGCGCTGTTGGAATGGAGGATGGTTTTTTGGATCTCATTTGCCGTCATTGTCGGTACTAACGTGATATTCGTCATATTCGGCTCTGGAAAAGTCCAACCTTGGAATGACCCGTTGAACGCAACCAAAGACGAAAAAATCGCATGGAAGGCATCCAGTAGGTTGAAGTTTGAAGCCAAGTAGCCAAGTGGACATAAGCAGAACCATTCCCCTATCGGCAGTTTCCTTAACCTCTCACTTGACTACTTGGCTTCTCTAAGCACCAACTAACATCTTCTATTTCAGGTGATAAAATTGAAAAAATTGGTAACGGAAAAGACGAAGAGAAATCATAAACAGATAATCTAAGCTTTTGTACATATTGTAATTAAGATTTGTGCCAACACGTGTACATAAGAAAAAAAAAAAATTTTTAACTTTTTAAGGCATTGTAAATATTTATGCTATTATACTGAGACTCTATTGCGTAATTTTATTTTCGCTTTTGTACAAATAATTTAAATAAAAAATTATAATATTATTGATGTTTAGATTTAATTAAAGGTTAATGGCGGTTTATTTTATTGATGGCCAGTGTAAAACGCGGAAGAATCGCCAACAAAAAGCGCCATCTGTCGATAAAACAAGTAACATACTAAGGTAATGTGGCGGGAAGATAGCGCCACCCGACTGGAACCACCGAAAGGAAACGACAATCGGCAAAAGACGATTACTTCCCAATCGTCAAAAGACGATTACTTCCAGTCAGCAAGAAACGACTACTTCAATCGGCAGAAGACGATTACTTCAATCGTCAAAAGACAATTTCTTCAATCGGCAAAAGACGATTTCTTCAGTCGGCAAAAGACGATTCTTTCCAATCGTCAAAAGACGACCAGAGATCCATCGGCAAAGGACGATCCTACGAGTCGGCTTCCTCAACTTTCACCATCCAACGAGGACCCTGAGAACCTGAACGTTTACAGTAGTGAACTCCATTAAGCACAACCATTGGAAATGGAGCACTTTAAAGACATAAATTCGTCCATAGACTAACCTTAATGAGACAATCAGCAGTATCAGCTCCAATGGAATTCCTTGGGACGGGAATAGTAGTTCTCAAGGCGGCCACGAGAATGCGATGTGAGCGCTCTGGACCGTTCGAACCGTAATTCGTCTTTCGGCCGCTAGATGCCGGGGAAGTCTTTATGCTTGTTGTATCAACAAAAACAAACTCAATTTCTTATATTTATTTAAAATTAAAAAAAATTTTAATGCTACATTATTATAAAAAAAATTGTCTTAAACTAAACATTGCCAATTGTTTAAGTCTTAAAAATATTTACAGAATGAAAAATAATAAAAATTATGGCAAACGATTTTATGGCAAGCTCGAATGTACAGTGCATATAAATGCATACTTTTTGTTTAGGGTTAGTCCCTAAGGTAACTAATTCACAAAGTAACAATATTGAGCATGAACTTTGTGCGTGCCGAAGGGATTTTAGACAAGAAGATTGTTTCCGGAGCATTTAGGTCCTTTAGAAGGCCAGTTGCAAGCGCCGAGTTTGGAGTCGAACGCGAGATGGATGGGACAGTCGAAAACGCTGACGATGTAACGTTTTTTCCATTCGTCCCAGTTACACGAGTAGAATTTGTTGCAGATGTGAGGATGACGGAAGAGACCGGGACGTTGACAGTCGATGTCGTTTCCATCGTTTTTCCTTGAGGTGTCTTTATCGTTGATCTTTCTGGTGGAAGATGATGATATTTTACGAGTTGGCCGTGTCGATGTTTCGTATTCGACGGAACTGACCTCCACAGGTATGCCAGTTGTTGAGTAAACGCGTTGCACTTTACGGACAGGTTTGATTTCTATGGTTGGCGGTGAGGCGTCTTCGTAGTCGAAATCTGTAAGATCTTTCGGCAAAGGTGTGGTCGACGTTGGCAAATATTCTCTTGACGGAACCACAATTCTCGTTCTAGTTTTCGACAAATCTAAAGTCTTTGCTTCCGATTTACATTTACATTCAGCACCCAATTTTCCTACTAAAAGCGGATTGAATTCACTCAAACGTGAAACGACGACGACCTTCGCCCTCTTCCTTCCAGTAAACGGTTCTCTGTCTTTCTTTACAACTCCTACAACCGCTTCTCCATCTTTAAGCGAAGAAATGGTAGTCGATGAAAGTCCTTGCCTCAAAACGCCTTTGTCTCCTGAGCTAATTATTTCTCCGAATCCTCCTGAGACTTGCTGTATCAATTTGTCGTCGTCGTCATCTTCGATATCTAATTCAGCACCTGCGACTGTACTTGTGGAAGGTCGGATCGTTGTCGAGACCAACGTCGGTGAGGTGAAATCAATAGTACTTGAGTAAATAGGTCTGGAAGTAGTGGTGAAATACGTCGGGTAGTTTTCTGTCGTTACCACTGGTTGGACTTTGACTTTTTGCTTGCGGACATAATAACCTCCTGCACCGTTGACGCGAACACGTTGTACAGGGGCGACAGTAGTGACTTGAACGATTTGCTCAGGAGTCTTCAGGCCGATTTTCGGTATGTCCAGATGAATGTTAAGATTTTCGTCAAGATCTGGAGAAATTGAGCTTGTGTAGTAATTTTCTTCTTCTACAGTATTCACGTATGTTTGGACTGGTTTTTTGTAAGGTCTAACAGTCGGCACTCTTACAGTCGAGACTTCAGGCACGATTATTGGAGCGAAAGACGATGAATGGACTTCTCCGTAATTTTCGTAGTTGTAGCCAGTCTTCGTCGGTTTTTCGACGTACGATCCTTCAGTAGAGTAAGCACTTTCAAAGTGTGCCTGTGATGAGTAATCTTGGGTTTTCTTCGATTCAAAGTATTCTTCGAAGTACGCATTTCCGACGTCAGGCTTGATAGCGATTTGTGGTTTTTGTTCAATGTAGGTCGCTTGTGTGGTTACTGGGATTTTCTCTTCGTAATAATCTTTAGCTTCATAGTAAGAAGTCTTGGCTGGTTTGTACTCTGCTTCCGGCCTGACGTATGAAAAGCTAAATATCGGCTTGGCTGGTTTGACATATTCGACGCTTTCTTGCACAGGTGCGGGAACAGCGAAAGGCTGTGGTTTCACATAAGTCTTGACTTCTTGCTTAACATGAACTGGTTCGTACGGCAGCGAAGTCGTACTGTATGTCGGTTGGTAGGTTGGAGCAGGAGTTGAGACGTATTGTACGGGATTGTAAGGTACAACGGGTTTGCTTGTTACGACTGGCACAACGGGTTTGTACTGAGGAGCTTCATATTTGTAGTCAACGATTGGAGTGCTCACCGGTTTGTATTTAGGTGTTTCGTAGTTGTAGACGACAGTCGGAGCTGGAGTGCTAACAGCGATCGGCTTGTACTTCGGAGTCTCATAGTTATAGCTCACAACAGGAGGAGCAGGGGTGCTTACAGAAATGGGTTGTATAGGCTGCGGTTTGACATAACTGTATCCTGTCTTAATTGTTTGATAAACTGGAGCAGGAGTGCTGACATACTGCACTGGGTTCAACGGAACGACAGGTTTGCTCGTCACTACAGGAACTATCGGGCTGACTTGAGTTTTGATAGTTTGGTAGTTAATAGGATTCACAGCGACCGAGTACTTGGGAGTTTCATAATAAGTAGGTGCTGGTGTGCTTACAGCAATCGGTCTGTATTTAGGTGTCTCATAGTTATAACTGACGACAGGCGGGGCAGGAGTGCTAACAGCCACCGGCCTGTATTTAGGAGTCTCATAGTTGTAGCTGACAACAGGCGGAGCAGGAGTGCTCACGGCGATCGGTTGTATCGGTTCCGGCTTGACATAACTATAGCTGAATTGCTGTCCAGTCTTGATTGTTTGGTAAACTGGAGCAGGAGTGCTGACATACTGCACAGGATTCAAAGGAATGACAGGTTTGCTCGTTACTACCGGTACAATCGGTCTCACAGTTTGAGTCGGTTGGTAATAAGTTGGTGCAGGCGTGCTAACTGCGATAGGTTGTGGCTGAACGTAATTGTAGCTGAATTGAGCCGGTTTGACTGGTTGATAGTTGGCTACTGGTTTGACATAACTGTACTGCTGGATGGGTTTGACATACTGGACAGGGTTCAAAGGAACGACAGGTTTGCTTGTCACAACAGGTACGATCTGGCTAACAGTTTGTTGGTAACTGTGTACCACCGGAGGTGCAGGAGTGCTCACTGCAATCGGTTGAGGTTTAATATAGCTATATTGAGCAACTGGTTTAACAGGTTGGTAGTTAATAACAGGCGCTGGAGTGCTTACAGCGATAGTTTGAACCGGTTCTGGCTTGACGTAGCTGTAGCTGAACTGCTGTCCAGTCTTAATTGTTTGGTAATCTGGAGCAGGAGTGCTGACATATTGCACAGGATTCAAAGGAATGACTGGTTTGCTTGTTACAACAGGTACAATCGGTCTCACTGTTTGAGTCGGTTGGTAATAAGTTGGCGCAGGTGTGCTAACTGCGATTGGTTGTGGTTGAACGTAATTGTAGCTGAATTGAGCTGGTCTGACTGGTTGATAGCTAGCTACAGGTTTGACATAACTGTACTGCTCGATGGGTTTGACGTACTGGACAGGGTTCAACGGAACGACAGGTTTGCTCGTTACAACGGGTACTATGGGACTTACTTGGGATTTTATCACGGGGTGATAGTTATAACTGACTTGGGGTTGTTCATATTTATAACTCACAACCGGAGGAGCGGGAGTGCTGACGGATATGGTCTGCACAGGCTCTGGCTTGACATAATTGTAGCTAACAACAGGAGGAGCAGGAGTGCTGAAAGATATGGTCTGCACGGGCTCTGGCTTGACATAATTGTAGCTAACAACAGGAGGAGCGGGAGTACTAATGTATGTCTTCACAGGAACAACAGGCTTAGACTCCACTGGATGATAATTGTAGCTGATTTGTGTAACTGGTTTGACATATTGAACAGGGCTGTAAGGAATCGCCGGAGTGCTTGAAACAGTTATGGGACTGACTGTCGGCTGTTGGTAACTGATAACTGGTGGCGCTGGTGTGCTAACGTAATGCTGAGCAGGCAGCTCAAACTTGACGGAAGGCTTAGGGTAGCTGTACCCTTGAGAGTCTTTAATGATAGTTTGATGATAGTCAACAGCGATAGGAGTTTCGGTAACCGTCAAAGGTTTTCCAGTTTGCGCTTTAGCACAGGTTGAACAATAAGGCTTTTTGTACGTGAAGTCAGGAGTTTCAAATTTGATCGCAGGCTTGTAGTATGTTTCAGTAACGGTTAACGGCCTAGCGGTTTGAGCAACTGCGCACGAAGGACACGGTTTGTATTGGACAGGGTTATAAGGAATGATTGGTGTGCTGGAGACGCTTATAGGTGAAACCGTCGAGACAAAGGGTTGTTGATAAGAAACGCTTATTGATGGTGCGGGAGTACTGACGTAGTTTTGTTCATATGAAACCACAGGTTTTGGAAGATCAAATTTGATAGACGGCTTAGGGTATTCATATCCAGAAACCGGTTGTATATGCTCAGTTTTTATAACCACTGGAGATGGCGTCGAGACGTATTGAACAGGAGGTGCAGGCGTACTCAAAACGACAGGCTGAATTTTCTGAACACTTGAGATTTGACTCGGTTGTTGATAATGATATCCGACGATTTGCGGTGCAGGGGTAGTGACCACAACTGGGCGTACCTGTGGCTGTATGTACTGTACAGGTTTCAACGGTATAACCGGCGAACTAGTCACAGTAATAGGAGCGACGTTAACCGAATGGTATCCGTGCTCTTGAACTGACAATTTGGTAGGACTGTACGAATGAATGATAGGAGCAGTAGGTTGATATGAATGAGCTTGGTTAACTTGGATACCATAGGTGTTGACAGGGCTAACTTTATAAGCTCCTCCGTAATCACCTCTAGTGTCATGGACGTACGCTCCGCTTCCATATTGATTGGCCGATTGATACAAAGTGTTGACATATCCTTGGCTTCCTTGTCCTACAACGTACTTTCCTCCGTAATAACTGCCTCTATAAGCACCTCCGTAGTCACCTCTAGCGTCATGAACGTACGCACCGCTGTTTATTCCCGAAACATAACTTCCTCCAGTTTTGACGTCATAGTCTCCTCTAGTGTCATGCACGTAGGCACCGCTGTTCAAAGATTTGATTCCGCCGTAACCGGTCAGAACTGAGGAATAAGCTCCTCCGTTCTTTACATCAGAGTACGATGATAAACCGCTGTTGATATAAGAAGCACCCTCGTTGATATAAGCAGTTCCTTTGTTACTACCATCATAAGCACTTCCGTATCTGTAGTTTCCTTGATGGTAAGCACCGCTGTCTCCAGAGTACTTTCCTCCATAAATGTTGCTAACGCCGGAATAACTTCCAGAGTCGCCTTGGTGAATATAAGCGCCACTGTCTCCAGTATCACCGTGATGAATGTAAGCTCCGCTGCCTCCAGTATAACTTCCAGAGTTTCCTTGAATATATGCACCACTGCCGCTTGTATGGCTGCCGGAGTCTCCTTGGTGGATGTAGGCGCCGCTGTCACCTTGGTGTATGTACGCATTGCTATCTCCACTGTGTTGATAACTTCCAGAGTTTCCTTGAATGTATTCACCACTATCACCTGTATAACTTCCGGAGTCTCCATGATGGATGTAGGTACCGCTGTCACCGTGGTGAACGTACGCACCGTCGTCTCCAGTGTATTTATAACTGCCTGAGTCTCCTTGGTGGATGTAGGCACCGCTGTCTCCAGTGTATTTATAGTTTCCAGAATCCCCATGATGAACATAAGCGCCACTATCTCCAGCATGCTTGTAGATTCCGGCGTCTCCTTGATGAATATAAGCTCCGCTGTCGCCTTGATGGACGTACGGACTACCGAGGCCTTCTTGATGTACGTACGGCCTCTGACCTCCTTCTTCATGAACGTAAGGGACGTCTTGATGAACGTATTCTCCTCCGGTATCTCCAGTCGGGTCGTGAACGTACGCTCCGCTTTGATCTGAATAGCCTGATCCCGATGATCCATAACGTTGGCTTGAAAGTCCTGAGAGAATGGTGGAACCTAAAAAATATGATAGGATTTGCATACTTTGTACTTTATCTTACCTAAGACGTGACCACCATCGACTCCTTCGATTCTACCACCAGAAACGTGAACATCAGACACGGAAGCATAAGCAGGACGAAGACGTCCTTCAAGGATATCACCAGGGTATAATGAAGCATGATTGACTGAGGCGTACGCAGCTCCTCCAGACGAGCATCCAGGTACTTTCCAGGGCCAATCGCAAGCTAATGTGTTACCGTCAAAACGAGGCCGAACGGGCAACGGAACTCATACGCAGTAGGCGGAGTATGTCCGTCGCGATGATGATCCAAACAAGCGAAAAACCAACGACAGTTTTCAGGATCTGCGTAATAACCTTCGGTCGAACAAGCATATCGGCTACGTGGTACAGGCGCGATTTCACTCGATCCCTTACACGCGGATGCGTCAGGAAGTGACCCTGGCCACACGCAAACTTCGTATCGCTCATCAAACGCCAAACCGGCGGGACAATCGTACTCGAAAACGGTAAAATCAGAAGAATATTGATTGAATTTCACACAACGATAAAATCGATTGCACCCTGAAGGATGAGTAAAGTAACCCTGTCGTGTACATTCGAATTCAGTTTTGGCTTCTTTTCTTACTACATGGACTGATCCGCTTCGGTCGACTACTCTGACTATCCTGAACGGAGAGAGCTGTATATCTCCTAAAATAACAGCGTTAAAACTTATTAATTTCTTTTACGAGGGATGTCCAAAAATTAAAGACCGTTTGTATTTTGCCGCCGTACGGGCGAAGTATTCTGCCAGATGGTAGCACTAGCTTGTAGCGGGAAGTTCCCCCTCCACATCGCAACTGGTCTCATCTCTCTATCTTATCCAGTGTTGCTACGGCAGCCGTTCGCGATGGACGTCCCGGTGCCGAGTCCCGCCGGTTGTGATGTTCGCTCCGTCATCCGTTTCCTAAACGCGGAGAAACTTCGCCAGGTCGAAATTCATAGACGTTTGACGGCTATTTATAACATTCGTAACATTAGCGTAACAACAGCGCTCATTCATAACATTGCCAAAAATAGCCGTCAAACGTCTATGAATTTCGACCTGGCGAAGTTTCTCCGCGTATAGGAAACGGATGACGGAGCGAACTTCACAACCGGCGGGACTCGGCACCGGGACGTCCATCGCGAACGGCTGCCGTAGCAACACTGGATCAGATAGAGAGATGAGACCAGTTGCAATGTGGAGGGGGAACTTCCCGCTACAAGCTAGTGCTGTGGCCGGGGTTGGCCCATCTCTCCAAGTCCCGGGGAGCGGAGTGAGTGGCGGAATGTGTCCCTCGTGTCGGACCCTCGGTCGGTACGTGTCACCAAGAACGAGGTGGACAGGTGCCGGCCGCGAGGCGGCCGCTCGGCGCCGGACTCCGCGCACGGCAGACACGTCTCCGACTGACAAGTGTGCCGGATTGAGGCGGCAATGTCGGGGGCGTGTCGGTGGTGTGTCGGTGGCCGGGGATGTCGTCGGGCTGCCGCACTGTGGCGGCGGGAAAGTCGCTCAGAACGAACACGGCCGCCACAGTTCCGGCACGGAGGGCCATGCGCAGACGCACTGCGCACGCCCCACCGGGTACCCTATATAAGGAGCCCGGGCTGGGGAGTGCGCAGTTTGAATTCGACAGCCAACAGGGCAAGTCACTCTGCACCCCGTCTCCGGCAACGCCCCCTTGTGTAAAAGTAAACGGTGTTTCATTTCGTATCCTTGAGTGTTCCACAGTGCTACCATCTGCCAGAATACTTCGCCCGTACGGCGGCAAAATTCAAATGGTCTTTAATTTTGGACATCCCTCATAAATTTCATACCTGAAAATGGGACTAAGGAGTTATGGATCTGATCTTGAAGCGAAAGGAGCTGAGCGGCTCTTGATTTTCGAGATAGCTGAGTAAACGTGTTGTGAAGAGTATCGACGATTGGCCTTCCAGAACAAGAATGCGACCAATCATCGTTTTCAGAAGAAGCAATCGAAACACCACCCATGTTTCTCAGAAGGACGTATTTCCCTTTAATTGACGCACTAGTAGTATCATCAAACGCAACCCAATCGGCCCCTTTATACGCGTAAGGCGCCGTCAAATCTTCATCCCTTTCCAACGTCCATCCTCCTTCTTCGACCATCTTACAGAGTTCGCTCTGCGATATCTTCTTCGGAGATGAAGAAGGAGAACGCGGCATATTTTTAGAATCATCTTTCAATCTGAATTTCAAAGCGAACGCAGGCATCGAAAGTATCATCTGGCCATGATCGGCACCCATGCCGGCGAAAAGATCGACCAAAGAATCGGCATTCAGTATATCATCGACACCCATCAATCTACTCGGATGATATGAAAGGCCTTCTTCGGAGCTATCGGTAAGATTGTAACTCGGCACAACAAAATACTTAACATATCTAAAAAAAATTATAAAAACGCAACAATTTATGGATGCTTTACTTTGTAAGTGCTTTGAGGTCGTAGTGCTTGGCCAACTGCTGTGGCTCTGCAGGAAGTTCGACGACGATTTCCTTATCTTGGCTGAAAAATGGTGTTAAGCAAAGATATGTCTAAAAAAACTCACCTCGCTTCCTTCTCATCGTACTTGGCTTCAGCTCGTTTCGAAGAGTCGATATTATCGAATTTCGTTGCCAACGCCTAAAAAATTTTTTATTCAACACACGTTTTTCACTAATTTACATCAATTTTCAATATATTAGTTGTACAAAATGAAACTCAGCCAATTTGAATTTTGTAGATTTTAGCCGAGTTTCATTTTGTACACCTAGTAGTTCATTTTTTCAAAATTTTGAACATTTTAGGCGTTAAAGTCCATCAAAAGTTGACCTTCTCCGTGTAAGAAGGTTATTGAAGTTTAACCATTAAGAAGGTTAATTTTTACAGGCTTGTAAATCGTAAACCGTAACAGATATTGAAAAAATGCACTAAATAAAATCTGTTGGAAATTCAATTCTCTTTAATTTTTATTCTATTCATTTTTTCTCTAGGACGCACTGTTTTCAAAATAAATTTATTTAAAAAAAAATTATTTTCCGAAAATGGTGCATCCTAGAAAAAATAACTAAGTACAAATTTATAGAGCATTAAATTTCCTACATGTTTTATTTAGTTTATTTTTTCAAAATTTTAAACATTTAGGCGTTAAAGTCCATCAAAAGTTGACCTTCTCAGTGTAAGAAGGTTATTGAAGTATAACCATTGAGAAGGTTAATTTTTAAAGGCTTGTAAATCGTAAACCGTTACAGATATTGAAAAAATGCACTAAATAAAAACAGTTGGAAATTCGATTCTCTTTAATTTTTATTCTATTCATTTTTTCTCTAGGATGCACTGTTTTCAAGATAAATTTATTTCAAAAATAATTATTTTCCGAATAGTTGACCTTCTCCGTGTAAGAAGGTTATTGAAGTATAACCATTGAGAAGGATAATTTTTAAAGGCTTGTAAATCGTAAACCGTTACAGATATTGAAAAAATGAACTAAATAAAATCTGTTGGAAATTTAATTATCTTTAAATTTTATTTTATTCATTTTTTCTCTAGGACGCATTGTTTTCAAGATAAATTTATTTAAAAAAAAATTATTTTCCGAAAATGGTGCATCCTAGAAAAAAATAATTAAGTGCAAAATAGAGAATTAAATTTCCTACAATTTGTACACTTAATAAGTCATCGCTGGTTGCCCTTGGGACAGAATTTTAAAATTAAGGCCGCCAACTTTAGACATAACTATAAATTAGTCTAGATTATTGGTACTTTCACTGTAGGTGTGATTTTGAAATAATTAAAATGATAGTGAAAGCTTTTTTTCCTTATATAATTGACCATTTTAGGTACCTTCAAGTCTTCGACGAGTTCTTCTTTCGATGGCGGTTTGACCAAATTGATGTAAAGGCCGTCAGTGCCTTTGGACAAGTCGGATTTCGAAGAACTCTCCACGATCAAGATTTTTAACTTTGGATTTTTCACCTTTAAAATTTCAACATCTTTTAAGACATCTGAAAAAAAAGAGAGAAAAAAAAATTAGATCCGGGAATTTTGCAATAAAGCCTACACGCTGTAGGCGTAAATCGAGGTAAAATGAAGATCGCCATCATTGGAAAAAAAAAACGAGTCTATAACTTGTGCTTATAAATATAAATCGCCTGATTCGCTCTGATGAGGGTTTTTTAAAATGTATTTTGGCACTGAAAAACAGCAGTGCTATTAGGTGTACAAAATGAAACTCAGCCAATTTGAATTTTGTAGATTTTAGCCGAGTTTCATTTTGTACACCTAGTAGTTCATTTTTTCAAAATTTTGAACATTTTAGGCGTTAAAGTCCATCAAAAGTTGATCTTCTCCGTGTATGAAGGTTATTGAAGTATAACCATTAAGAAGGTTAATTTTTAAAGGCTTGTAAATCGTAAACCGTTACAGATATTGAAAGAATGCACTAAATAAAATCTGTTGGAAATTCAATTCTCTTTAATTTTTATTCTATTCATTTTTTCTAGGACGCACTGTTTTCAAGATAAATTTATTTTTAAAAAAAATTATTTTCCGAAAATGGTGCATCCTAGATAAAAATAACTAAGTATGTACAAATTTATAGAAAATTAAATTTCCTACATGTTTTATTTAGTTCATTTTTTCAAAATTTTAAACATTTTAGGCGTTAAAGTCCATCAAAAGTTGACCTTCTCCGTGTAAGAAGGTTATTGAAGTATAACCATTAAGAAGGTTAATTTTTAAAGGCTTGTAAATCGTAAACCGTTACAGATATTGAAAAAATGCACAAAATAAAATCTGTTGGAAATTCGATTCTTTAATTTTTGTTCTATTCATTTTTTCTCTAGAACGCACAGTTTTCAAGATAAATTTATTTAAAAAAAAAATTATTTCCATGCATCCTAGAAAAAAATAATTAAGTGCAAATTTATAGAGAAATCAATTTCCTACATGTTTTATTTAGTTCAATTTTTCAAAATTTTAAACATTTTAGGCGTTAAAGTCCATCAAAAGTTGGCCTTCTCCGTGTAAGAAGGTTATTGAAGTATAACCATTAAGAAGGTTAATTTTAAAGGCTTGTAAATCGTTAACCGTTACAGATATTGAAAAAATGCACTAAATAAAATCTGTTGGAAATTTAATTCTCTTTAATTTTTATTCTATTCATTTTTTCTCTAGGACGCACTGTTTTCAAGATAAATTTATTTAAAAAAAAAATTATTTCCGAAAACGGTGCATCCTAGAAAAAAATAATTAAGTACAAATTTATAGAGAATTAAATTTCCTACATGTTTTATTTAGTTCATTTTTTCAAAATTTTAAACATTTTAGGCGTTAAAGTCCATCAAAAGTTGTCCTTCTCCGTGTAAGAAGGTTTTGAAATATAACCATTAAGAAGGTTAATTTTTAAAGGCTTGTAAATCGTAAACCGTTACAGATATTGAAAAATGCACTAAATAAATTCTGTTGGAAATTCAATTCTCTTTAATTTTTATTCTATTCATTTTTTCTAGGACCCACTGTTTTCAAGATAAATTTATTTAAAAAAAAAATTATTTTCCGAAAATGGTGTGGTTTTAATAGTTTTTGTGAAATATTAGGTGTACAAAATGAAACTCAGCCTCAGGGTAAATTTGAATTTTGTAGATTTTAGCCGAGTTTCATTTTGTACACCAAATATCTACACACTACACCAATCTTAACGACCGTATGTCTAAGAAAAATGAGATGTTGATTGCTTTGGTCCAACAGCAATTTGAAACTTCTGGAGCATGCGTAGAAGGATTTGGACGTCAAATTAGACGTGCAAATCCTTCTGCGCATGCCCCAGGAGTTTCAAACTACTGTTAGTCCTGCCCAGAAGCTTTCATTTCGACCTCTAAAAAACCGATCCGGCGATTTATCACATTTTGAAAGTGATGACTCCATTTAAAAGTTACATCAAAAAAACCGGTCCAGTCCATCAATCAACCTTTTAAAAACGTATTAAAAACGTCTTTTCGGACTACGAAATTTCATCGATGTTGCAACTCGAGGAAAAATTTCCTATCGATTAAAAGGTCGATTTTTAAATCCTACTCATAGTTGCAAAAAATTTTTTTTCGATCAATTATTTATGACTTTCGCACGTTTGGAATTCAGAAAAAAATTAGACGCGTAAAGAGAGCGACGTGTGGGCCAAAAATGACGTCACAATGGGTGCCCACGACAGTTGCTCAACATTACGCGTTATGTAAGTTATATTTACATGAACTGTTATTTTATTATAGTCTAGACATACCAAAAGATTCTTTTCGAGAAAAAAAAATTGTGAAAACGGAAGTCTAAAAGGTTAACTAAAGTGCCTTTTTACACATTTAAGGAGGTGAAAGCCTTTTTTTGATCTTCTCCGGCTTTTGAGGCAAAGTCTTCGCAGATAATCCACGCGATTTCGACCTTCCAATGAAAATAAGCTAGGGTTTCATTTGTTCCAACCGCAGCTTGAAACTCCTGGAGCAGAGATGGGCAAAATCTTAATCATAAATATGATTAAGATTTTAGATCATAGGAATATTTTCTGTGATTAAGAATAAGATTAAAATGTTAATCACAGAGATGATTAAGAATAAAATCTTAATCACAGATATGATTAAGAATAAACTCTTAATCACAGGAAATCTGTGATTAATCATAGGAAATAATGATTAATAATCATTGGAATTTGGGATTAATTAAGGAAAATAAGATTAATCATTGGAATTTGGGATTAATTAAGGAAAATAAAGATTAATCATTGGAATTTGGGATTAATTAAGGAAAATAAAGATTAATCATTGGAATTTGGGATTAATTAAGGAAAATGATTAATCATTGGAATTTGGGATTAATAAAGGAAATAATGATTAATCATTGGAATTTGGGATTAATTAAGGAAAATAATGATTAATCATTGGAATTTGGGATTAATTAAGGAAAATAATGATTAATCATTGGAATTTGGGATTAATTAAGGAAAACAATGATTAATCATTGGAATTTGGGATTAATTAAGGAAAATAATGATTAATCATTGGAATTTGGGATTAATTAAGGAAAATAATGATTAATCATTGGAATTTGGGATTAATTAAGGAAAATAATGATTAATCATTGGAATTTGGGATTAATTATAGAAAATAAAGATTAATCATTGGAATTTGGGATTAATTAAGGAAAAGCTTGATCATCATTAGAAAATTGTGTAATCACATTTAATTTTTCAAAAATTTTATTTTGCCATATTATAAATTTTTGGAGTTGTAAAATTAAAATTTTGGAGTTTTAGAGATTGATAGATTTTGAGATTTCCTGTGATTAAGAATTTGAAAACTGTAAATTTTTTGTATTAAATTTTTTTTTCTTAGTTTTTGCTAATATTCAAGCTAAAAAATGCTTCTGATGATTGATCAAGCTTTTTCCTTAATTAATCCCAAATTCCAATGATTAATCATTATTTTCCTTAATTAATCCCAAATTCCAATGATTAATCATTATTTTCCTATGATTAATCACAGAATTCCTGTGATTAATCACAGATTTCCTGTGATTAAGAGTTTAATCACAGACTTCCTGTGATTAATCACAGATTTCCTGTGATTAAGATTTTATTCTTAATCATATCTGTGATTAAGATTTTATTCTTAATCATCTCTGTGATTAAGATTTTAATCTTATTCTTAATCACAGAAAAATATTCCTATGATTAAAAATCTTAATCATATTCATGATTAAGATTTTGCCCATCTCTGTCCTGGAGCATGCGCAGATGGTTTGTCATCGGAAGTCATCTAACGTCAAATATGACGTGTGTATCCTTCTGCGTAGCTATTATTTCATCTAATGCAGGAGGTCAAAAATTAAAACTCCGGTCACGAACTTAATTTTTTTCAAAAGATTTCCAACCTTGTTCTTTTTTTTAAGGAATGCAAATTCGATGTCATTGTATAGGTTAGTAATAAAGTGTCTTTCGACGTGTTAAAACCTGCGGGTGGTTTTTAAAGTGACCGGTCCCCTTGTAACTGGATCAAGGAGAACGGATTTAGCGTAAAAAAAGAAGTTTTTATCACCTTTATCATGTACGACCATATGGGTACAAAGGCATGGATTAGTCGAGGGGTGAACCGAAGTTTCGACATGGCAGAGAATCGCAGCAGTCGGCGGATCACCTTCACAAGCAGCATCCAGTCCTGAAAAAAGTGAAAATTCATCATTGCAAATCTAGACATTTTTCCGTATTATATTAGATGTACAAAATGAAACTCAGCCACAGGGTAAATTTGAATTTTGTAGATTTTAGCCGAGTTTCATTTACACCTAGTAGTCCATTTTTTCAAAATTTTGAACATTTTAAGCGTTAAAGTCCATCAAAAGTTGACCTTCTCCGTGTAAGAAGGTTATTGACGTATAACCATTAAGAAGGTTAATTTTTAAAGGCTTGTAAATCGTAAACCGTTACAGATATTGAAAAAATGCACTAAATAAAATCTGTTGGAAATTCAATTTTCTTTAATTTTTATTCTATTCATTTTTTCTCTAGGACGCATTGTTTTCAAGATAAATTTATTTAAAAAAAATTATTTTCCAAAAATGGTGTATCCTAGAAAAAAATAATTAAGGGCAAATTTATAGAGAATTAAATTTCCTACAATTTTATTTATTAGGTGTACAAAATGAAACTCAGCCACAGGGTAAATTTGTAGATTTTAGCCGAGTTTCATTTTGTACACCTAATAGCAAAAAACCCCCAATTTTCAAGCAGTAATAGGCGTTTTCTTTGAAATTTTAGGCGAGAAACCCCAGTTTTTAGGGCATTTTCTCGTTCTTATCGAACGGAAATCTCGCTTTTGCCGATTTTTGGGCGTTTTTATTCACCTTTCAGCAATAGAAAAAAAAAAAAAAAAAAAAAAAAAAAAAAAAAAAAAGATTTTAGGGAGTTTTCTCTGATTTGCAGCAGAGAAACCCCAGAAAACCCGAGTCATTGGAATTTTCTTCATTATTTCTTCAGAAAAACTCCGGTTTTATCCGATTCTTACGCGTTTTTTAAGGGATTTGAAAGGCTTTTTAGGCAAATCCAAGATTTTTTTTTTTTCGATCTTTTGGCCGAGAAAAACTATTTCGATTTGCCAGCATTTTCGACCAAAAGCATCAGTCTAAAGGGTTTTCAGCTGCTTTTCTTCTACTTTCTTCCGATAAAACCCCGATTTGCCAAGATTTTGCCTCTCAATCCCACTTCTGATACACGACTGCATTCAATCCCACTTCTGATGTCAGATGAATGGCGTTACAATCCCACTTCTGATGTCAGACGAACTGCCTCTCAATCCCACTTTTGATATCGGCCATCCCACTTCTGATATCGGCCATCCCACTTCTGATATCGGCCATCACACTTCTGATATCGGCCATCACACTTCTGATATCTGCCATCCCACTTCTGATATCGGCCATCCTACTTCTGTTATCGGCCATCCTACTTCTGACATCGGCCATCCTACTTCTGATATCCGCCATCCCACTTCTGGTATCGGCCATCCTACTTCTGTTATCGGCCATCCTACTTCTGACATCGGCCATCCTACTTCTGATATCGGCCATCACACTTCTGATATCTGCCATCCCACTTCTGATGTCGGCCATCCAACTTCTGATATCGGCCATCCTACTTCTGACATCGGCCATCCCACTTCTAATATTGGCCATCCCACTTATGATATCGGCCATCCCACTTCTGATATTGGCCATCCCACTTCTGATATCTGCCATCCCACTTCTGAAATCAGAATTCTGATACACGACTGCATTCAATCCCACTTCTGATGTCAGACGAATTGCCTCTCAATCCCACTTCTGATACCCGACTGCATTCAATCCCACTTCTGATGTCAGACGAATTGCCTCTCAATCCCACTTCTGATATCGGCCATCCCACTTCTGATATCGGCCATCCTACTTCTGACATCGGCCATCCCACTTCTGATATCCGCCATCCCACTTCTGGTATCGGCCATCCCACTTCTGATATCAGAATTCTGATACACGACTGCATTCAATCCAACTTCTGATGTCAGACGAATGGCCTTACGATCCCACTTCTGATACACGACTGCCTTCGATCCCACTTCTGATGTCAAACGAATTGCCGCTCAATCCCACTTCTGATACACGACTGCATTCAATCCCACTTCTGATGTCAGACGAATTGCCTCTCAATCCCACTTCTGATACACGACTGCATTCAATCCCACTTCTGATGTCAGACGAATTGCCTCTCAATCCCACTTCTGATATCGGCCATCCCACTTCTGATATCGGCCATCTTACTTCTGACATCGGCCATCCCACTTCTGATATCCGCCATCCCACTTCTGATATCCGCCATCCCACTTCTGGTATCGGCCATCCCACTTCTGGTATTGGCCATCCCACTTCTGATATCAGAATTCTGATACACGACTGCATTCAATCCAACTTCTGATGTCAGACGAATGGCCTTACGATCCCACTTCTGATACACGACTGCCTTCAATCCCACTTCTGATGTCAGACGAATTGCCTCTCAATCCCACTTCTGATGTCGGCCATCCCACTTCTGATATCGGCCATCCCACTTCTGATATCGGCCATCACACTTCTGATATCTGCCATCCCACTTCTGATATCGGCCATCCTACTTCTGATATCCGCCATCCTACTTCTGACATCGGCCATCCCACTTCTGATATCCGCCATCCCACTTCTGGTATCGGCCATCCCACTTCTGATATCGGCCATCCCACTTCTGATATCTGCCATCCCACTTCTGATATCAGAATTCTGATACACGACTGCATTCAATCCCACTTCTGATGTCAGACGAATTGCCTCTCAATCCCACTTCCGACCGTTTTACTTAGTTTTTAGGCCCTTTTATGCAGTTCTTTCCCAGGAAAATGTCTTAAAAATATTAAAATGACGAAACTAAGACGGGAAATGGCCCATTACGTGATTGTCAGAGAAAGTGAAATTTTATAAGGTCACGGTCGTGGGATCATTGTTTTTAAAACGGAAGTCCAAGGTTATCAAAGACATCTCCGCGATTTCGGCCAATTTTTCGTTCGGATTAAAACGTCAAGATCTTTTTTATGATTTTCTACTCTTCTGACGCTATCGATGATCTCGGAGGTTCTAAATGACTCTTTTGTCCGATCTTTCGATAAAGAAAATTACCGCTAAATTCAGGTCAGAATGAAATATTACCTGTTAAGGTGACCAAGAGTAGTAAGGCCACCCAGCCGAGCGTCATCTGCAACAAAAAAAAATTTTAAATTTAATATCAACCAAAATATTTTTTTAAATAAATTTATCTTGAAAACAGTGCGTCCTAGAAAAAAATGAATAAAATAAAAATTAAAGAGAATTAAATTTCCAATAGATTTTATTTAGTGCATTTTTTCAATATCTGTAACGGTTTAAGATTTACAAGCCTTTAAAAATTAACCTTCTTAACAGTTATAGGTACTTCAATAACCTTCTTACACGGAGAAGGTCAACTTTTGATGGACTTTAACGCCTAAATGTTTAAAATTTTGAAAAAATAAACTAAATAAAACATGTAGGAAATTTAATTCTCTCTAAATTTGTACTTAGTTATTTTTTTCTAGGATGCACTATTTTCGGAAAATAATTTTTTTTTAAATACATTTATTTTGAAAACCGTGCGTCCTAGAGAAAAAAATAGAATAAAAATCAAAGAAAATTGAATTTCCAACTGATTTTATTTAGTGCATTTTTTCAATATCTGTAACGGTTTAAGATTTACAAGCCTTTAAAAATTAACCTTCTTAACAGTTATACTTCAATAACCTTCTTACACGGAGAAGGTCAACTTTTGATGGACTTTAACGCCTAAATGTTTAAAATTTTGAAAAAATAAACAAAATAAAACATGTAGGAAATTTAATTCTCTCTAAATTTGTACTTAGTTATTTTTTTCTAGGATGCACTATTTTTGGAAAATAATTTTTTTTTTAAATAAATTTATTTTGAAAACCGTGCGTCCTAGAGAAAAAATGAATAGAATAAAAATCAAAGAAAATTGAATTTCCAACTGATTTTATTTAGTGCATTTTTTCAATATCTGTAACGGTTTACGATTTACAAGCCTTTAAAAATTAACCTTCTCAATGGTTATACTTCAATAACCTTCTTACACGGAGAAGGTCAACTTTTGATGGACTTTAACGCCTAAAATGTTCAAAATTTTGAAAAAATAAACTAAATAAATCATGTAGGAAATTTAATTCTCTCTAAATTTGTACTTAGTTATTTTTTCTAGGATGCACTATTTTCGGAAAATAATTTTTTTTGTAAATAAATTTATCTTGAAAACAGTGCGTCCTAGAGAAAAAATGAATAAAATAAAAATTAAAGAGAATCGAATTTCCAACTGATTTTATTTAGTGCATTTTTTCAATATCTGTAACGGTTTACGATTTACAAGCCTTTGAAAATTAACCTTCTTAATGGTTATACTTCAATAACCTTCTTACACGGAGAAGGTCAACTTTTGATGGACTTTAACGCCAAAAATGTTCAAAATTTTGAAAAAATGAACTACTAGGTGTACAAAGTGAAACTCGGCTAAAATCTACAAAATTCAAATTTACCCTGTGGCTGAGTTTCATTTTGTACACCTAATATCAACCAAAAATCGCCCAATGACGTAATTTAATTGGATAGCTAAACAATAGAAATTTACAAGTGCATTCATTTTTAGGGTTACGTCAAAGAGGCCAAAGGCGTTTCTCGTAATCGCATTAACAAGGGCCAATCAAAATTTCATCAATTAAGGTTATTTTGAGGTTTTTAACCATGATCTTGTTGAATAAAAACCCTTATGTTGAAAAATGAGGCCAGGACTCTGCAGCTTTGTTGATTTGAAACTCCTGGAGGATGAAGGATTTGCACGTCAAGAAGCCTTCTGACGTAAAAATCCTTCTGCGCATGCTCCAGGAGTTACAAACCAGTTTCAAACTGCTGTTGGAACTCCTGGAGCATGAAGGATTTGCACGTCAAGTAGCCATCTGACGAAAAAATCCTTCTGCGCATGCTCCAGGAGTTCCAAACTAGTTTCAAACTGCTGTTGGAACAAAGCTTATAAATTGTCTAGTTTTTTATAAATATCTCTATTGTTCTTTATGTGGTAACTCGTTGGGGGAAAAGGTCGGAGATGATCTTAAAATGCGAAGGTCATTCGATGTCATCCTGGAATTTATCTCAAGGGCGGGCCGATCCCTTATTAAAATAAAATAGCGGTTAAAAGAAAATTTTCGCTTAATTCCAAACGCTGTTTGAAACTCCTGGAGCATGCGCAGAAGGTTTTTGAAGTCTTAAATTGTCGTTCGAATCTTTTGTCCAATCTTAAGTCCTTTCTGCGAAATCCCGGGGGAAAAAATCGAAGGTTTTAAGTGAAAATCAAGGTTTTTTTTATCAACAGCCAATGAGAGCCCTCCGTTCGAGGGTTCCTTGAACCCGGAGGGAAATGGGAAGGATTCCTTTCATTTGAAGAAAGAAATTTGGTTGTAGTTTTTCTTCTTCAGCCCGACCTTCACCATTTTATTATAGAGCAATTTATAAATTTTATGGATGAAATTAAAATATAAAACGGTCTTCACGCTTGATCCCAACGAGTATAGAAACTAATTTTAAGAATAAGTAAAAAAAAAAATTATAAAATAAAACATTGAAAGTTGTAAAAAGAAAAAAAATCATGAAAATTTTTGAATTTCTTTGATAACCCTTATCATTAATTACGGTTTCGATGCTTAAAGGGATGGATGTTGATGTTCAAAGGGACAGCAAGGATTTTAAATTTCTGGTTGGATACCCCATGGTTCCCGGAGACTAAGTAGGTCAAATCAACTATACCCGATGGCTCCCGCTTCTAGTAATGCGACATACCCGATGGTTCCCGTGTTTATTTTGCAACGCAGGTATCAATGAAGAACATTTCAAACACAACACCACAAAATGTGTTTAAGAACGCAGCCCGGGAACCATCGGGTATATTGCAATTTTCTGCCCGGGAACCATCGGGTTATTGCAATTTTCAGCCCGGGAACCATCGGGTTATTGCTATTTTCAGCCCGGGAACCATCGGGTATATTGCGATTTTCATCCCGGGACCCATCGGGTTGTGGCAATTTTCAGCCCGGGAACCTCGGGTATATTGCGATTTTCAGCCCGGGAACCATCGGGCATATTGCAATTTTCAGCCCGGGAACCAACGGGTATGTGGCAATTTTCAGCCTGGGAACCATCGGGTATATTGCAATTTTCAGCCCGGGAACCATCGGGTATATTGCAATTTTCAGCCCGGGAACCATCGGGCATATTGCAATTTTCAGCCCGGGAACCATCGGGTATATTGCGATTTTCAGCCCGGGAACCATCGGGCATATTGCAATTTTCAGCCCGGGAACCAACGGGTATGTGGCAATTTTCAGCCTGGGAACCATCGGGTATATTGCAATTTTCAGCCCGGGAACCATCGGGTATATTGCAATTTTCAGCCCGGGAACCATCGGGTATATTGCGATTTTCAGCCCGGGAACCATCGGGTATATTGCAATTTTCAGCGCGGGAACCATCAGGTATAATTACCTCGTTTTGGGAACCATCGGGTAAAGTACCAAGTTTCTTAAAGAAGTTATTTTGATACCCTCCACGTCGGGTTTTTGGGGTCTTCCAGACCCCGGAGGGTCAAATCGAATATTGATCTTTACCGATCTCAACTTTGTCTGTGGTGCCGGCCGGCCGTAGCATTTTTCCGGAACACTTTGCCACAGTTTTCAACCGATTTTCAACAGATTTTCACCAAACGTTCTTTAGTCGGTGAAAAAGAAACTAACGAGGGCAATTTTTGAATTTCGAAAAAAAAATGGCGTAATGTCTGTTTGAAATTTTAAAAAATTCGCTGCTGCCGTTGGTATGATTTTCACCAATTACTCCTTATATTTTTTTTTTACGAATTTTTGGTGTAAAAAAATTATTATTTTTTTAAACATTAATTATAATTTTAGTAGGGAGAAATTTTATACTTGCACGCCTAACGAGACGGACCTCTCTTGAGCAAAAATGAGATTATTTCCACCTTGATACTTAGAAAATTTTTCTCATTTACTTTTAGCTTTGCTCCAAGCGGAGTTTGATACTGGTTTGAAACTCCTGGAGCATGCGCAGAAGGATTTAGATGTCAACTTTGACGTTAAAATCGTTTGTCCGTCAAATCTGAATTCATCTGACGTCAAATTTGACGTTAAAATCCTTCTGGGCATGCTCCAGGAATTTCAAACCAGTTTCACACTGCGGTTGGAACAAAGCTAATATAATAATCTTTTTATAGCTAGGCGACCTTCACCATTTTATCGTAGAGCAATTTGTAAATTTTCTGGATGAAATTAAAATATAAAACGATCTGCACGCTTTATCCCAACGAGTATAAAAACAAATTTTCAGAATAGTAAACAAATAAAATAATCATGAAGGCTTTCCATTTTTTAATTGTTCTTGTCATTTATTGCCTTACGAAAAGTTGCCTTCCGAATGGACTAATGGTAAGTTTTTGATAGATTTTTCGAAATCTATCTAATTTACTTTATTTTTTTTGTTTTTAATTTTTTTTATAGTGCACAGGAGGCATTTCGTGCTGTTCAGGATATTGTGAATGGCCCGCGGGCACTTGCAAAGAATACCTAAAAGAAAAATTGTAATATTTATAGCGGAAGTTATAGTTTGTGTTTAAAGATTTTTCAGACCATTATAAAATAAAAGATGCTTTAAAAAGAATCAAAAAGTAACCCTAAGTTCCCAACAAATCTGAATTCATCTGACGTCAAATTTGACGTTCAAATCCTTCTGCGCATGCTCCAGAAGTTTCAAACCAGTTTCAAACTGCGATCGGAACAAATCTAATATATTTAATCATCTTTTTAAATTTTTATTTTATAATCAATTTTATTTATTCGTAAATATACAGAACAATTATATTATTAGGTGTACAAAATGAAACTCGGCTAAAATCTACAAAATTCAAATTTACCCTGAGGCTGAGTTTTATTTTGTACCCCTAATAAATAAAAATTGTAGGAAATTTAATTTTCTATAAATTTGTACTTAATTATTTTTTTCTAGTATGCACCATTTTCGGAAAATAATTTTTTTTTTAATTATCTTGAAAACAGTGCGTCCTAGAGAAAAAATGAATAGAATAAAAATTAAAGATAATTAAATTTCCAACAGATTTTATTTAGTGCATTTTTTCAATATCTGTAACGGTTCACGATTTAAAAGCCTTTAAAAATTAACCTTCTTAATGGTTATATTTCAATAACCTTCTTACACGGAGAAGGTCAACTTTTGATGGACTTTAACGCCTTAAATGTTTAAAATTTTGAAAAAATGAACTACTAGGTGTACAAAATGAAACTCGGCTAAAACCGACCTTCACCATTTTATTAAAGAGCAATTTATAAATTTTCTGGATGAAATTAAAATATAAAACGATCTGCACGCCTCCCTAACGAGTATAAAAACTAATTTTCAGAATAGTAAACAAATAAAATAATCATGAAGGTTTTGGATTTTTTAATTGTTCTAATAATTTATTGCGGTGGGAACAAAAATTGCATCAAGAATGGAGAATATGTAAGCTTTTGGTAGATTTTCCTCAAGTGCCCATCAAATCTGAATTCATCTGACGTCAAATCCTTCTGCGCATGCTCCAAGAGTTTCAAAGTGCATTTGGAACAAAGCTAACGTAAGCGTGACTCCTTTGAAAACTTCTATCGTTGAAAAAATTTAATTTTTAAACATAAGAAAACTGCTGATTTGTAGATTTCCTACTGATTGGCAGTCATTTTATATTAGAGCCATAAATTTTATGGATAAAATTAAAATATAAAACGGTCTTCATGCTTGATTCCTCGGGGTATAAAAATTAATTTTCAAAATATGTACAAAAAATAAAAATAAAATAACCATGAAGATTTTGGATTTTAACACCCTTGTGGATTGTGATACCCTCCACGTCGGGTTTTTTGGGGTCTTCCAGTCCCCGGAGGGTCAAATCGAATATTAGCTTCGTTCCTACCGCAGTATGAAACTGGTCTGAAACTCCTGGAGCATGCGCAGAAGGATTTGACGTCAGATAAATTCAGATTTGATGGGCACTTAGGGTTACTTTTAGATTCTTTTCAAAGCATTTAATCTTTTGGGGATATGAGGATTTTAAGTTGGTTGCTTTGTACATTTTTCGTTGTGAGCAACGGTTTTCGGTTTTTCCCTTCTATCTTGGAAACCGTCGCTCAAAACGAAAAAATGTTCTAAGTAAAAGTTGTAGCGACAAAAATTTACTACATAAAATATATTATTAGTTTTTTCCGTCAGAGCAATACTTTAGGAGATATGAAGGTTTTAAGTTTTCTGAAAGGCTCTGTAGGATTATTAGTTTTAACCTCATAACTCCTTAAATATTGCTCTTACGCAAATAATAAATAAGGAAATTTTTGTAGGAAATCTTTGTACCTACAACTGTTAGTTTGGACATTTTTTCGTTTTGAGCGACGGTTTCCGAGATAGAAGAGAAAAACCGAAAACCGTTGTTAACAAAGAAAAATTTGCAAAGCAACTCACTTAACAACCCTCATATCTCCTTAAGTATTGCTCTGACAAAAAAACCAATGAAGTATTTTTTGTAGGAAATTTCCGTAGCTACGACTTTTACTTAAGACGTTTTTTCGTTTTGAGCCACGGTTTCCGATATAGAAGGGAAAAACCGAAAACCGTTGTTAACAACGAAAAATTTGCAAAGCAACCAACTTAAATACTTCCATATCTCCTAAAGTATTCCTCTGACGGAAAAAACTAATAAAATATTTTATATAGTAAATATTAGTACCTACAACTTTTACTTAGGACATTTTTTCGTTTTGAGCGACGGTTTTCGAGATAGAAGGGAAAAACCGAAAACCGTTGTTAACAAACGAAAAATTTGCAAAGCAACTCACTTAAAAACCATCATACCTCCTTAATCTTTTATTTTATAATGGTCTGAGAAATCTTTTAACACAAATTATAACTTCCGCTATAAATATTAAAAATTTTCTTTTAGGCCTTATAGGCAAAGGGCCGTAGCAATGTCACAAAGTCTTGAACAGCACAAAGTTCTATGTATGCACTATAAAAAAATGAATATTAATAACAAAAAAATAAAGTAAAATAGACAGATTTCAAAAAATCTACCAAAAACTTACATATTTTCCATCCTGGATGCAATTTTCCATACCGCAATAAATGATTAGAACAATTAAAAAAATGTAAAGCCTTCATGATTATTTTATTTGTTTACTATTCTGAAAATTTGTTTTTATACTCGTTGGGATAAAGCGTGCAGATCGTTTTATATTTTAATTTCATCCAGAAAATTTACAAATTGCTCTACGATAAAATGGTGAAGGTCGCCTAGCTATAAAAAGATTATTATATTAGCTTTGTCCAAACCGCAGTGTGAAACTGGTTTGAAATTTTTGGAGCATGCCCAGAAGGATTTGAACGTCAAATTTGACGTCAGATAAATTCAGATTTGACGGACAAACGATTTTAACGTCAAAGTTGACATCTAAATCCTTCTGCGCATGCTCCAGGAGTTTCAAACCAGTATCAAACTCCGCTTGGAGCAAAGCTAAAAGTAAATGAGAAAATTTTTCTAAGTATCAAGGTGGAAATAATCTCATTTTTGCTCAAGAGAGGTCCGTCTCGTTAGGCGTGCAAGTATAAAATTTCTCCCTACTAAAATTATAATTAATGTTTAAAAAAATGATCATTTTTTTACACCAAAAATTCGTAAAAAATATAATGAGTAATTGGTGAAAATCATACCAACGGCAGCAGCGAATTTTTTAAAATTTCCAACAGACATTATCTACGCCATTTTTAACTTCCTTAAAGAAGTTATTGCGATACCCTCGACAGATACCCTCCAGACCCCGGAGGGTCAAATCGAATATTGATCTTTACCGATCTCAACTTTGTCTGTGGTGCCGGCCGTCCGTCCGTTGCATTTTTTTCCGGAACACTTTACGGCCACAGTTTTCATCCGATTTTCACCAAATTTTCACCAAAATTTCTTTAGCCGGTGAAGAAGAATATGACGAGGGGGATTTTTGAATTTCGAAAAAATGGCGGAGATATGTCTGTTTGAAATTTTAAAAAATTCGCTGCGGCCGAACCGTTAATCCGATTTTCACCAAATTTTTACCAATTACTCCTTATATTTTTAAGAATTTTTGGTGCAAAAAAATTGCCACTTTTTAATTACTATTTTTATTAGTAGGGAGAAATTTCGTACTTCTACCCTTTACGAGAGGCACATCCCTAGGCCAAAGAGCCCATTATTTCTACCTTGACACTTAGATAAGTTTTCGAAAAAAAAAAAATTTTTTTTTACAAAAAAAACTTAGTACTTCCCCGTTCGTTATACTTCCCCTCCCATATACTTCCTACTCCGTTATACTTCCCCCTCCGTTATACTTCCCCTCCCACATACTTCCCACTCCGTTATACTTCCCCTCCCATATACTTCCCCCTCCTATATTGTTACTTCTCTTTAAGGAAGTTCCCGTCGGGGCCAGCTCCAGACTAGTACTTTAAATCGCAAGGCGACCTTCACCATTTTATCATAGAGCAATTTGTAAATTTTCTGGATGAAATTAAAATATAAAACGATCTGCACGCTTTATCCCAACGAGTATAAAAACAAATTTTCAGAATAATAAACAAATAAAATAATCATGAAGGTTTTAGATTTTTTAATTGTTCTAATCATTTATTGCGGTGGGAAACAATGCATCAAGAAGGGACAAATGGTAAGTTTTTGGTGGATTTTTCGAAATCTATCTAATTTGCTTTACTTTTTTTTGTTATTAATTTTCATTTTTATAGAGCCCATATTGCATTCAGTGCTGTTCAGGAATTTGTGATGGTTTTAGGTGCAAATAGGGCCTAAAAGAAAAATTGTAATATTTATAGCGTAAGTTATAATTTGTGTTAAAAGATTTTTCAGACCATTATAAAATAAAACATTAAATGCTTTAAAAAGAATCAAAAAGTAAACCTAAGTGCCCATCAAATCTGAATTCATCTGACGTCAAATTTGACGTTCAAATCCTTCTGCGCATGCTCCAGGAATTTCAAACCATTTTAGGCGTTAAAGTCCATTAAAAGTTGACCTTCTCCGTGTAAGAAGGTTATTGAAGTATAACCATTAAGAAGGTTAATTTTTTTAATCTGAATTCATCTGACGTCTTTCTTTAGCCTGTGAACAAGAAAGTAACGAGGGCGATTTTTGAATTTCCAAAAAAATGGCGGAGATATGTCTGTTTGAAATTTTGAAAAATTCGCTGCTGCCGTTGGGATGATTTTCACCAATTACTCCTTATATTTTTTTTACGAATTTTGGGTTTAAAAAAATTGCCTCTTTTTAATTATTAAATTTTTTTTTGTAGGGAGAAATTTCATACTTCTACCCATTACGAGAGGCACATCCCTGGGCCAAAAAGCCCATTTTTTCTACCTAGACACTTAAAAAAATTATCAAAAAAGGGAACTTAAAATATTTTTTGACAAAAAAAAGAAAACTCGAAAATTTTTCGAAAAAAAAAAACTTTCCCCTCCGTTATACTTCCCCTTCGTTGTACTTTCGTTCCCTTATACTTCCCCCTCCGTTTTACTTCTCCTCCCATACACTTCCCCCTCCGTTATACTTCCCCCTCCTATATTGTTACTTCTCTTTAAGAAAGTTTTCGTTGGAAGCTCTTTAAACTTTGGGATGTTATTATGGCTGTATGATATTATGTCTATGGGTAACAGTATGATATCATGAAGTATAAGAAATAATCTGTGGTTTTGTTTGTTATCCAACGGTTAAATAATTTGAAACGAACGTCTAACAGACGTTTTATTCCTGTCATATCTTTCGCTCCAGATAAGTGTCGCTTTTGTCATAGATAACTTCCGGAGAAAGGAGATTTTTCCCCTTCTCCCTCATATTACAGATGTCATTATGAAATTAACATATCCAATTCCCCATATAGAACCCACGAAAAGACTCAAATTCCCTTTTGAACCGGTTCCAATCATTTGCCCATAACGAATTAACTTTCCCAACCGGTTTATGATGTGCAATAGTTTTTAGGATCTTCAATATGGATCAGACGGGTTCCCGGAAAAAAACGCTCAAGGACCACAGGATTGCCAACAGTGACATTTTTATTTTTGAGTCTAAAACGACCATTTTCTTATATGACATTTACACCGGTGAATTATGGCACTGGAAAAGAGCAACTTTTTTTTTCTTGACCATCTTTTGTAATAATTCAAAGATGATATCGAATATTTTTGTGTAATAAACATTGTTTTTGAATGGGGCCTATCGTTTTAAACATTTCGCTTTAGGCCTTTTTTTATTGAAACGTTTCTTTTTGTCTGTGAAAGTCCAAGAAGGTCATCCGAGCGAAAATTTCACGCTTAGGGTCAAAAGAAGAATTTTTTATAAATTTTAGGCGTTTTCTAGATTTATTCCGGCCTAGAGAGCCTTCTTTAAGGGGATATGAGGGTTTAAAGTTGGTTGCTTTGTACATATTTCGATGTGATCAACGGTTTTCGGTTTTTCCCTTCTATCTTGGAAACCGTCGCTCAAAACGAAAAAATGTTCTAAGTAAAAGTTGTAGCGACAAAGATTTACTACATAAAATATCTTATTAGTTTTTTCCGTCAGAGCAATATTTTAGGAGATATGAAGGTTTTAAGTTTTCAGACAGGCTCTGTAGGATTATTAGTTTTAACCTCATAACTCCTTAAATATTGCTCTTACGCAAATAATAAATAAAGAAATTTTTGTAGAAAATCTATGTACCTACAACTTTTACTTAGGACATTTTTTCGTTTTGAGCGACGGTTTCTGAGATAGAAGGGAAAAACCGAAAACCGTTGCTCACAACGAAAAATTTGCAAAGCAATCAACTTAAATACTTCCATATCTCCTAATGTATTGCGCTGACGGTAAAAACTAATAAGAAATTTTATGTAGTAAATTTTAGTACCTACAACGTTTACTTAGGACATTTTTTCGTTTTGAGCTACAGTTTCCGAGATAGAAGGGAAAAACCGAAAACCGTTGTTAACAACGAAAAATTTGCAAAGCAACCAACTTAAATACTTCCATATCTCCTAAAGTATTGCTCTGACGGTAAAAACTAATAACATATTTTATGTAGTAAATTTCAGTACCTACAACTGTTACTTAGGACATTTTTTCGTTTTGAGCGACGGTTTCCGAGATAGAAGGGAAAAACCGAAAACCGTTGTTAACAACGAAAAATTTGCAAAGCAACTCACTTAAAAACCATCATACCTCCTTAAAAGAAGTTATTTGATACCCTCCACGTCGGGTCTTCTAGACCCCGAATATCGATCATTACCGATCTCAACTTTGTCTGTGGTACCGGCCGGCCGTAGCTTCCGGAACACTTTACGGCCACAGTTTTCAACCGATTTTCACCAGTTTAGTCAGTGACCAAGAAACTGACGAGGGCGATTTTTGAATTTCGAAAAAATTGAGGGCATAAAGCAGATGAGGTTTTTTTCTGTCCAAAAACTAAGAAAATCACCCAAAAAACGCAGTAAAAAGGAGCAGGGGGCCTATTGAACAAGGAAAACTGGCGGAAATCTAGAAGGAAGGAAGTTTTTTGGACAAAAAAAGTGAGGAAAATGGGGTAAAAACCATTTTAAGGCGGACCACAAAATTTTCCTCCAAATCTTTGTAAAAGGATTACGACGTAACTACTCATCGGATTTCCTTATATATTAGGTGTACAAAATGAAACTCAGCCACAGAGTAAATTTGAATTTTGTAGAATTTAGCCGAGTTTCATTTTGTACACCTAGTAGTTCATTTTTTCAAAATTTTAAACATTTTAGGCGTTAAAGTCCATCAAAAGTTGACCTTCGTGTAAGAAGGTTATTGAAGTATAACCATTAAGAAGGTTAATTTTTAAAGGCTTGTAAATCGTAAACCGGTACAGATATTGAAAAAATGCACTAAATAAAATCTGTTGAAAATTTAATTCTCTTTAATTTTTATTCTATTCATTTTTTCTGTAGGTCGCACTGTTTTCAAGATAAATTTATTTAAAAAAAATATATTTTCCGAAAAGTTGACCTTCTCCGTGTAAGAAGGTTATTGAAATATAACCATTAAGAAGGTGAATTTTTAAAGGCTTGTAAATCGTAAACCGTTACAGATATGGAAAAATGCACTTAATAAAATCTGTTGGAAATTTAATTCTCTTTAATTTTTATTCTATTCATTTTTTCTCTAGGACGCACTGTTTTCAAGATAAATTTATTTCAAAAAATAATTATTTTCCGAAAAGTTTACCTTCTCCGTGTAAGAAGGTTATTGAAGTATAACCATTAAGAAGGTTAATTTTTAAAGGCTTGTAAATCGTAAACCGTTACAGATATTGAAAAAATGCACTAAATAAAATCTGTTGGAAATTTAATTCTCTTTAATTTTTATTCTATTCATTTTTTCTCTAGGACGCACTGTTTTCAAGATAAATTTATTTAAAAAAAAAATTATTTTCCGAAAATGGTGCATCCTAGAAAAAAATAATTAAGTAAAAAATTTATTTATAAAATTAATTTTCCTACAATTTTTATTTATTAGGTGTACAAAATGAAACTCAGCCACAGGGTAAATATGAATTTTGTAGATTTTAGCCGATTTTCAATTTGTACACCTAATATTTTAAAAACCTTTCAATCGCGTAGTTATTGATGTTGCGTGAAGAAAAATTGAGAGTACCTATATCTCGATCAGCTGGATGCATTAGTTTTGATTTTTGTTCTAAACCTCAGGGTGACGATTTTCAAACGTTTTGGGACTCCTTTTGAATTATTGTTTATTATTTGTTCATTTCAATTTGCAAAAAGTTTAAAAAAAAATATTAAACAAAACGTACAATGGTAGTACAGTACCGGTTTCCATCACAAATGCGTGAACAGCAAAGATGTCTTTCCTCTACCGTACACTAAAATAATAAATAATAATAAAATGCTATCTGAAAACTAGAATTAACTGACCCTTTCACCGTTCCTTTTGCAACCTTCCAACCCTTCAGAAAAAGAAACCGCAGTAACAAAAAAAATAAGAACGATGCTCAGTAACTTCATGATTGATTAGAAATAATTCTTTATCTATATAAAATAAGTCAAAAATTTAAATTTCACACTAAAATTGCTAAATTGATACAGTAGGTAGAATACGTTGCAATAAAGAAAAAAAATATTATCATTATTTTTCAAACCAAGGGTATATTAATTAATAGTTTTGTTCCAACGGCAGTTTGGAATTGGTTTGAAACTCCTGAAGCATGCGCAGAGCAATTTGTCCGTCAAATCTGAAGACATCTGACGTCATACTGAATCCTTCTGCGCGTGCTCCAGGAGTTGCCACTTTCTAACTGCCCTTCGAACATATTAGGTGTAAAAAATAAAACTCGGCTAAAATCTACAAAATTCAAATTTACCCTGTGGCTGAGTTTCATTTTGTACACCTAATAAATAAAAATTGTAGGAAGTTTAATTTTCTATAAATTTGTACTTAATTTTTTTTTTTCTAGGATGCACCATTTTCGGAAAATAATTTTTTTTTAAATAAATTTATCTAGAAAACAGTGCGTCCTAGAGAAAAAATGAATAGAATAAAAATTAAAGAGAATTAAATTTCCAACAGATTTTATTTAGTGCATTTTTTCGATATCTGTAACGGTTTACGATTTACAAGCCTTTAAAAATTCACCTTCTTAATGGTTATATTTCAATAACCTTCTTACACGGAGAAGGTCAACTTTTCGGAAAATAATTATTTTAAAAATAAATTTATCTTGAAAACAGTGCGTCCTAGAGAAAAAATGAATAGAATAAAAATTAAAGAGAATTGAATTTTCAACAGATTTTATTTAGTGCATTTTTTCAATATCTGTAACGGTTTACGATTTACAAGCCTATAAAAATTAACCTTCTTAATGGTTATACGTCAATAACCTTCTTACACGGAGAAGGTCAACTTTTGATGGACTTTAACGCCTAAAATCTTTAAAATTTTGAAAAAATGAACTACTAGGTGTACAAAATGAAACTCGGCTAAAATCTACAAAATTCAAAACCCTGTGGCTGAGTTTCATTTTGTACACCTAATATTTAATAATCTTTTTAAATTTTTAAAACCAATTTTTTTTTATTGGGGCAATTAATAAATTTTCTGGATGAAATTAAAATATAAAACGGTCTTCACGCTTGATCCCACCGAGTATAAAAACTAATTTTCAAGTAGGTAAGAAAATAAAATAAACCATGAAGCTATTGGATTTTTTAATTGTTTTAATCATTTATTGCGGTGGGAACCAATGCGTCAAGAAGGGAGATGTTGTGAGTTTTTGGTAGATTCATCAAAATCTACCTGCTTCACTTTTTTTATTTTTATTTTTTATTATTTATTGTTATTTTTTTTTTTTTAGTGCCCGTATAACTTTTCGTCGTGCTGTTCAAAAGAATGCAGAAATGGCTTGTGCAAATAGGACCTTAACGAAAAATTTTTATATTTACAGCTGAAGTTATAATTTGTGTTAAAAGATTTTTCATTATAAAATAAAAAGATTAAATGCTTTAAAAATAAACAAAAAGTAACCCTAAATTCATCTGACGTCAAATTTGACGTGCAAATCCTTCTGCGCATGCTCCAAAAGTTTCAAAATTATGTTGGAACAAATCTAATGTAAGTAACCTTTGAATACTTCTATTGTTGAAAGAAAAATTTAATTTTTAAACATAAATTAAAATCTGCATACTGCTGATTGGTAGATTTCATACTGCTAGGCCGAAGATTTTGGATTTTTTAAAGTTATTTTATAATTTTTTATATAAAGTTCAGTATTTTCAAATTTCTACTAGAATAGAACTATAGAATGGCTGAAATTTAAAAAAAAGTAAGTGGGGGAACAGCAAAACATTTGACAAATGCCCCTTTTTCGCGCGCTCGCAGATTGTATACGGTTGGTCCCACAAAAAAAACTGTACAAACCAAATTTGTTGGAAATTTGGTAATCTAAATTTTTTAATTTCGTTATACCTTCAAAAAATTGAGCTGGGAATGAGCTAGAGGCCAAAAACTGAAAAAAGTTGACTATAAGAGCTTTGGCTTTTTCAGGAGTTAGGTTTCTGGAGAAGTGTGAGAGCGAGGGGTATTATCGCTATAAAAACTTTCTGAAATATGGAAAAAATTGCTTCTCGGAAACATGAAGTACATAGTTTTTCTGTTTCCTGGAACAGCCAATCAAAATCCGACCGAAAGAACGAGCGTACTATCGCAGTTTGAAACTCCTGGAGCATGCGCAGAAGGATTTGGAAGTCAAAGTTGGACGGTGTTCAAATCGTTGATCCGTCATATCTGAAGTCTTCAGACTGCCATGACGTGCAAAGGTGACGTGTGAAGGTAACTCTTTTTTTTTTTTTACTTTTTAAGACTTTATTGCTTTATTTTATAACTTTTTCAAAATTGTAATGAAAAAGGCAATAAATGCTAAAATTTTTCACACTTAAGTCTTCCTGGATTGCAATATCTTGAACAGCACGAGTTGTGAATTTCGCACTAAAAAACAACAAAACATTTTGAAGAATCTATAAAAATAACTCACATTAAATCCCGGCACTAAAAAAATAAAATAATAAAAATAAATATTAGGTGTACAAAATGAAACTCGGCTAAAATCTACAAAATTCAAATTTACCCAGTGGCTGAGCTTCATTTTGTACACCTAATAAATAAAAATTGTAGGAAATTTAATTTTCTATAAATTTGTCCTTAATTATTTTTTTCTAGGATGCACCATATTCGGAAAATAATTTTTTTAAAAATAAATTTATCTTGAAAACAGTGCGTCCTAGAGAAAAAATGAATAGAATAAAAATTAAAGAGAATTGAATTTCCAATTGATTTTATTTAGTGCATTTTTTCAATATCTGTAACGGTTTACGATTTACAAGCCTTTAAAAATTAACCTTCTTAATGGTTATACTTCAATAACCTTCTTACACGGAGAAGGTCAACTTTTGATAGACTTTAACGCCTAAAATGTTCAAAATTTTGAAAAAATGAACCACTAGGTGTACATAATGAAACTCGGCTAAAATCTACAAAATTTAAATTTACCCTGTGGCTGGGTTTAATTTTGTACACCTAAAAAAAAAATAGATTTTGAAGAATTTATAAGATACCTAACTTACATGATATCCCAACTTGACGCAATGGTCCCCACCGCAATAAATGATTAGAACAATAAAAAAATCCAAAAGCTTCATGATTATTTTATTTCCTATTCTGAAAATTAGTTTATAAATACTCGTTGCGATCAAGCGTGCAGACCGTTTTATAATTAAATATCTTCCAGAAAAATAAATTCCTCTGATATAAAACGGTGAAATAGGCGACCTTCAAGGATTATAAAAAAAAAAAATTCCCAAATCAAAATAATTTGTTTCTTCTTTTTAAGATTTTTAATTCTTTCTTTTAAAATTTTTTGAAAATTTTTTTATGAAAAAAGCATATTTTTCCCTCCTTTATACTTCCTCCTCTGTTATACTTCCCCCTCCGTTTTACGTCCCCTCCTTTATACTTCCCCTCCTATATACTTCCCCCTCCAAAATTGTTACTTCTCTTTAAGGAAGTTTTCGTTGGAAGCTCTTCAAACCAGTACTTCTAAGTGATTTTTTTTTTTTTTTAGAAAAATTGACTTAACATTCTCCAAAGTAAAAAACGTGGAAGTACTAAAATGTAAATAACCTTGTGCTCAAACTACTTTGAAAACTAATTTTTGCTCTCTATTTAAAAAAAAACTATTCTATGCAAATGTGAACTTTCAACTGTAGCTTTTACTCCCGGATTTTTCGAGTCGGTATTTGGAATCGTTTAGGCCCTTTTACTTTTTTACTTTAACCTTCTAAACAACGAGAAAGCATTTTAAATTTGATTTTTAAAAAATTACGTTTGATATAAAAGCAAAAAAATTACTTTCATTGGATTAGGGCGAAAGGCCATTTTTAATTAAAAGAAAGGTAAAGAAAGTAAGTTACGTCATAGACGGACAATAGTTTTGTACGGTCAAAAATTTTAAGAAAAAAATCTCTTTCTTAGCAAATTTTTGGGAATTTTCCTCGTTTTTTCAGCGTTAGGAAAATTACAATTCAGGCTCAATAAATAAAATGGTTCTACGCTTTAAAAAGAGCTTTCGAACAAAAGATTGGACAAAATCGATTCATAATTGAGGAAGGTTAGGAGTTGAGGAAGTTTCGCTTAAGAAATAAGAAGATATTAGCTTTGTTCCAACCGCAGATTGAAACTCCTGAAGCATGCGCAGAAGAACGTCAAACTTGACGTCAGACGACTTCAGATTTGACGTACTAGTCGTTCTGCACATGCTCCAGGAGTTTCAAACTGTGCGACAAAGCTTTTAGGTGTACAAAATGAAACTCAGCCACAGTGTAAATTTGAATTTTGTAGATTTTAGCCGAGTTTCATTTTGTACACCTAATAGTTCATTTTTTCAAAATTTTAATATTTTAGGCGTTAAAGTCCATCAAAAGTTGTCCTTCTCCGTGTAAAAAGGTTATTGAAGTATAACCATTAAGAAGGTTAATTTTTAAAGGCTTGTAAATCGTAAACCGTTACAGATATTGAAAAAATGCACTAAATAAAATCTGTTGGAAATTCAATTTTCTTTAGTTTTTGTTTTATTCATTTTTTCTCTAGGACGAACTGTTTTCAAGATAAATTTATTTAAAAAAAAATTATTTTCCGAAAATGGTGCATCCTAGAAAAAAAAAAATTAAGTACAAATTTATAGAGAATTAAATTTCCTACATGTTTTATTTTGTTCATTTTTTCAAATTTTTAAACATTTTAGGCGTTAAAGTCCATCAAAAGTTGACCTTCTCCGTATAAGAAGGTTATTGAAGTATAACCATTAAGAAGGTTAATTTTTAAAGGCTTGTAAATCGTAAACCGTTACAGATATTGAAAAAATGCACTTAATAAAATCAGTTGGAAATTTAATTCTCTTTAATTTTTATTCTATTCATTTTTTCTCTAGGACGCGCTGTTTTCAAGATAAATTTATTTTTAAAAAAATTATTTTCCGAAAATGGTGCATCCTAGAAAAAAATAATTAAGTACAAATTTATAGAGAATTAAATTTCCTATAATTTTTATTTATTAGGTGTATATTTTCACAGCTCGTAAGACATACAAAAGAAAACAAACGTTAAAAAACTGGGCGAGGGTCGTACAAAGGTCGAAAAGAAGGCGCCGTTAAATCTCTGAAAGCGTGAGTGAACTAGCGGTTCATGACGTAACTCGGTCTACGAGTCAACCTCCGTTTACATGTAGAACCGCCCAACACGTAATACGAACAGTTCCACTTTCTTCGCCTTTTTTTCCCCACTTTTATCTCTTGTCTTAATTGATTCAAGGTTACGAATAATTTAAAAATAAATAAAAACCCGTTTTTTAAATAAGCATATGTGGGACATAAGTGTACAGGGTGTGCAAGAAAAAATAAACTTGTGCCTATCATTTCTTGTGAAGAGAAAAAAGGACTTGTTTAAGAAAGAGCTTGAATATTTTTTTAAAAAGATTTATCTTGAAAACAGTGCGTCCTAGAGAAAAAATGAATAGAATAAAAATTAAATAGAATTGAATTTCCAACAGATTTTATTTAGTGCATTTTTTCAATATCTGTAACGGTTTACGATTTACAAGACTTTAAAAATTAACCTTCTTAATGGTTATACTTCAATAACCTTCTTAAACGGAGAAGGTCAACTTTTGATGGACTTTAACGCCTAAAATGTTTAAAATTTTGAAAAAATGAACTACTAGGTGTACAAAATGAAACTCGGATAAAATCTACAAAATTCAAATTTACCCTGTGGCTGAGTTTCATTTTGTACACCTAATAACCATATAGGAGGGGGAAATATTAAAGAGGAAGTATTAAGGAGGGGGAAGTATAACGGAAGGGAAGTTTAAGGATGGGGGAAGTATAACGGAAGGGAAGTTTAAGGATGGGGAAGTATAAAGGAGGGGAAGTATAAAGGAGGGGAAGTATAAAGGAGGGAAGTACAAAAGGAGGGGAAGAGAAGTACAAAATGAGGGGAAGAATAATGTCCAGAATTTAGACAAATTATTCTTTTTTCAATACATTTTACAAGTTATTGGCGGTTATGCATTTCGGGAGAACACCGTTCAACAAAACGCATTTCAAAGCAGTTGAACATAAAATATCTGTTGATCACCATAATGCGTTTCGCATAATTGCGAAAATAGGCTTGCTCTTTGGCTGTCCCTAGATGTATTATGCCCAAACGACAGAAACAGTTTTATGGCGGAACAAGTTCTTTAAAATGAAAATTTCCTGTTCAACTGCGTTATATTGAAACAATTCAAAATTTCTCAGGTCTGAGGCTATGATAGTAATGGCTTTGTTCCAACCGCTGAAACAGGTTTGAAACTTCTGGAGCATGCGCAGATGGGTTTGCACGTCTAATTTGACATCAGATGATTTCAGATTTGACAGACAAACGGTTTGAACGTCGTCAAAGTTGACGTATTAGGTGTTCAAAATGAAACAGCCACCGGGTAAATTTGAATTTTGTAGATTTTAGCCGAGTTTCATTTTGTACACCTAATACAAATCCTTCTGCCCATATTCCAGGAGTTTCGAACTAGTTTCAGCGGTTGGAACAAAGCTCATCGATCAACAAAAAACTTGCCTCCTATCTCACTTTTTCCCATTCAAAAAATTTATCCGTAATATTTTAATTTAAAATACATTACAATAGGTAGATTTTTGAAGAAAAGAAATCTACCTAAAACCGTTTGAACAATGGATCATTGAAGTTTTTAAAGATAGGCCTCTCGTTTTCGAACCAATAATTCCATAAAGTTTCCATTGTGACAGAACCGTTTTTCTCTCTCTCTAATTTGAATTCTTCTGCATCTTTTTAAAAGCGCTTAAATATTGAAATGGACCAATTACATGAGTGACGCAAAGGCCGAAAAGGAAATTACACAATTTTTCATCCACGTTTTTCGATCCAGGTGGCCGTGAAAAAAACAAAAATTTAAAATTAGGTCAATTTTTTTTTCGTGGTAAGGTCAGTGACGTCTTATATAAACTTATATTCGTGATTATTTAATAAATTTAAAAAAAAGATACTCTTATAACTGGAGTCGCCATTCAAAAAAAAAAGAATAATGAACATTTTTAAGATTGATGAGCGAGCGTCGGTTTTCCGTACATGGTAAACGCCAAAGCTTGGGTAATTTTGATGTTTTGAAAGAACCAAAAAAGTATTTTGATTTTTTTTTTAATTCAAGTGCTATTACGCAAAAAAAGTAGCGTCAAATCTTTCCCAAAAGACTCATTTTTTTTCGTAGAAAAAGGAGGAGAAAAATAAATCCTCAAAAATAACATTTTTTGTGCGTTTAAAAGCAAACTTAAGAAAGGTTTGAGACTCCTGGAGCACGCGCAGAAGGATTAGGACGTCAAATTAGACGTTCAAATCGTTTATCCGTCAAATCTGAAGTCACCTGACATCAAATTAGACGTCCAAATCCTTCTGCGCATGCACCAGAGAAGTAACAGGACTGATTAAGACGAAAAAATAACATTTTTTGGACTTTTGTGCTTAAAATTTCGTCAGAAAGAAAAAAAAAATTAAGAAAGATTTGAAACTCCTGGAGCATGCGCAGAAGGATTTGGACGTCAAATTAGACGTCGTTCTAATCGTTTGTCCGTCAAATCTGAACGTCCCCTGACGTCAAATTAGACGTCGTTCTAATCGTTTGTCCGTCAAATCTGAACGTCCCCTGACGTCAAATTAGACGTCGTTCAAATCGTTTATCCGTCAAATCTGAAGTCACTTGAAGTCAAATTAGACGTTCTAATCCTTCTGCGCATGCACCAGAAGTTTCAAACCTGTTCAAAAGTTGGAAAAAAGCTAATAAAGTGTCATATGCTATCCGAGAAGTAAGAGGACTGAATAAGACGAAAAATAACATTTTTTGGACTTTTGTGCTTAAAATTTCGTCAGAAAAAAAAACTTAAGAAATGTTTGAAACTCCTGGAGCATGCGCAGAAGGATTTTTACGTCAAATTAGACGTTCAAATCGTTTATCCGTCAAATCTGAAGTCACCTGACGTCAAATTAGACGTCCTAATCCTTCTGCGCATGCACCAGAAGTTTCAAACGTTGGAAAAAAGCTAATAAAGTTTCATGTGCTATCCGAGAAGTAACAGGACTGAATAAGACGAAAAAATAACATTTTTTGGACTTTGGTGCTTAAAATTTCGTCAGAAAAAAAAAACTTAAGAAAGGTTTGAAACTCCTGGAGCATGCGCAGAAGGATTCGTACTTCAAATTAGACGTTCAAATCGTTTATCCGTCAAGTCTGAAGTCAACTGACGTCAAATTAGACGTCCAAATCCTTCTGCGCATGCACCAGAAGTTTCAAACCTGTTTCAAACGTTGGAAAAAGGTAATAAAGTGTCATGTGCTAGAGAAGTAAGAGGACTGAATAAGACGAAAAAATAACATTTTTTGGACTTTTGTGCTTAAAATTTCGTCAGAAAGAAAAAACTTAAGAAAGGTTTGAAACTCCTGGAGCGCAGAAGGATTAGGACGTCTAATTTGACGTCAGGTGACTTCAGATTTGACGGATAAACGTTTTGAACGTCTAATTTGACGTCCTAATCCTTCTGCGCATGCTCCAGAAGTTTCAATCGTTGGAAAAAAGCTAATAAAGTTTCATGTGCTATCCGAGAAGTAACAGGATTGAATAAGACGAAAAATAACATTTTTTGGACTTTTGTGCTTAAAATTTCGTCAGAAAAAAAACTTCAGAAATGTTTGAAACTCCTGGAGCATGCGCAGAAGGATTAGGACGTCAAATTAGACGTTCAAAACGTTTATCCGTCAAATCTGAAGTCACCTGACGTCAAATTAGACGTTCAAATCGTTTATCCGTCAAATCTGAAGTCAACTGACGTCAAATTAGACGTCCAAATCCTTCTGCGCATGCACCAGAAGTTTCAAACCTGTTTCAAACGTTGGAAAAAAGCTAATCAAGTTTCATGTGCTATCCGAGAAGTAACAGGACTGAATAAGACGAAAAATAACATTTTTTGGACTTTGGTGCTTAAAATTTCGTCAGAAAAAAAAACTTAAGGAGGGTTTGAAACTCCTGGAGCATGCGCAGAAGGATTTTTACGTCAAATTAGACGTTCAAATCGTTTATCCGTCAAATCTGAAGTCAAATTAGACGTACAAATCGTTTATCCGTCAAATCTGAAGTCACCTGAAGTCAAATTAGACGTCCTAATCCTTCTGCGCATGCGCCAGAAGTTTCAAACCTGTTTCAAACGTTGGAAAAAGCTAATAAAGTGTCATGTGCTAGAGAAGTAAGAGGACTGAATAGGACGAAAAAATAACATTTTTTGGACTTTGGTGCTTAAAATTTCGTCAGAAAAAAAACTTAAGAAAGGTTTGAAACTCCTGGAGCATGCGCAGAAGGATTTTACGTCAAATTAGACGTTCAAATCGTTTATCCGTCAAATCTGAAGTCACCTGAAGTCAAATTAGACGTTCTAATCCTTCTGCGCATGCACCAGGAGTTTCAAATTTGTTTCAAACGTTAGAAAAAAGCTAATAAAGTGTCATGTGCTAGAGAAGTAAGAGGACTAAATACGAATTAGATGCCTTTCTATGGACATGAAGGTGGGCAGGCGTGACTCGAGGGTTCGACAAAACGACGCCCGAATTCAATGACGAAGAAATTTCAATATAAAACGCGGAAAACACGATTTTCCTGTCGTTTATGATGTAACCCTTTTATCACTACGCGGATACCTAATTTGATTTTTTTCTGCGTACTGCAAGTATAACTTCGACTTTATCGGCAAAACGTCTTTTAAAAAAATTTCTTACCGTTATTGATGGCGCTTCCTATTCTTAATAAAGAAAAATTCCAAATTTTGGCGTCTTTAAACTTTTTAGAACGAAAATTGTCCGAAACGTAATATGAGTTGAACTGTAAACACATGCGTGGAGATTCGAACGTTGGAGACGGCCGGGAGAGGTGGACTTAAGACAAAAAATCCCGAGCTGTGCGAAAGTGAGTCTGATCTAAGAAGTCGAAACCTACGCCCAGAAAAGGCCCTCCTTTGCCGATCCAGAATCTCCCCCCTACGATCTTTCAATCTTTTTTTCCCCCTTTGCCTTCTTTACTTTTATTTTCAATGGGGACGTTTATAAGTCCACTTTTGTTCTCTTCCTCGAGTGCTATGATATCCTTTGAGCAGAAGCACTTCAAAAATCGGCCATAAAATTCAGGTCAATGACGTCAGAAGTGATACTTTTTTTACGAAGGAGTGATTTAGATCTGATCAGTAAACTGCTACTTCTTCATTCCTTAGAGCAAAGAGCACTTCAAAATCGGCCATAAATTCAGGTCAATGTCAATGATACTTTTTTGATTTTTTAAGTTTTTCCAGAATCTCCCACCTACGATCTTTCAATCTTTTTTCCCCCTTTGCCTTCTTTACTTTTATTTTCAATGGGACGTTTATAAGTCCACTTTTGTTCTCTTCCTCGAGTGCTATGATATCCTTTGAGCAGAAGAGCACTTCAAAAATCGGCCAAATTCAGGTCATGACGTCAGAAGTGATACTTTTTTTTACGAAGGAGTGATTTAGATCTGATCAGTAAACTGCTACTTCTTCATTCCTTAGAGCAAAAGAGCACTTCAAAAATCGGCCATAAAATTCAGGTCAATGACGTCAGAAGTGATACTTTTTTTTTTACGAAGGAGTGATTTAGATCTGATCAGTAACTGCTACTTTTTCATTCAGGATCCTTTGAGCAGAAGTGCACTTCAAAATCGGCCATAAAATTCAGGTCAATGACGTCAGAAGTGATACTTTTTTTTACGAAAAAGTGATTTAGATCTCAGTAAACTGCTACTTTTTCATTCAGGATCCTTTCAGTGGAAGAGCACTTCAAAGTCGCCATAAAATTCAGGTCATGACGTCAGAAGTGATACTTTTTTACGAAGGAGTGATCTAGATCGGATCAGTAAACTGCTACTTTATCATTCAGGATGCAATTTGGGAAAGAAGTCCTTTTCAGACATTTTCGCTCATAAATCCTCACTCAGTTTTATTTCATCCACTAAACCAACTTTTGCTGAAATTTGCGTAGTTTTTTCCGGTATTTTCTCCTTTCAACCGAATTTTCAAGATTTTCCAGCAGTTTGTTTTTTATTTTTAACTTCCATAAAGAAGTTATTGCGATACCCTCCACGTCGAGTTTTGGGGAAGGGTCTTAAACCCGTAGGGTGAATTCGAATAGGATCCATACCGATCTTAACTCTGTCTGTGGTGCCGGCCGGCCGTAACATTTTATACGGCACTTTATGGCCGCAGTTTTCAACCGATTTCACAGATTTTCACCAAATTTCTTTAGTCGGTCAACAAGTAATGAGGGCGATTTTTGAATTTCGAAAAAATGCCTGAGATATGCTCTGTTTGAAATTTTAAAAAAATCGCTGCGGCCGAACCTTTGGTCCGATTTTCAGCAGATTTTCACCAATTACCCCTATATTTTTACGAATTTTTGGTGTAAAAAAATTATAATTTTTTTTGCCAAAAATCCCATTTCATTGATACTTAGAAACATTTTCCCCCTCCGTTATACTTCCCCTCCTTTAAACTTATCCTCCCTTATACGTCCCCTCCTTTATACTTCCCCTCCCCCCCCCCCAATTATTCCTAAATATTGGGAAAAAAGAGCCCATTATTTCTACCTTGACATTTAGAAAAATTTTCGAAAAAAATAAAACCTGAAATTTTTTTGACAAAAAAACTCGGAAAATTAAAAAAAAAACTCGGAAAATTTTTCGAAAAACAAACTTGCAAAATTTTTCGAAAAAAAAAAAAACTTCCTCCTCCGTTGTACTTCCCCTCTGTTATACTTCCCCTGACTTATACTCCCCCCTCTGTTATATTTCCCCTCTGTTATACTTCCCCTGACTTATACTCCCCCTCTACTCCCATATACTTCCCCATCCCTTGTAACTCCCCTCCGTTATACTTCCCCCTCCTATATAGTTACTTCTCCTTAAGGAAGTTTTCGTTGGAAGCTTTTCAAAAAAGTATTAGGTGTACAAAATGAAACTCAGCCAAAGGGTAAATTTGAATTTTGTAGATTTTAGCCGAGTTTCATTTTGTACATCTAATACTTCCCCCTCCGTTACACTTCTCCTCCATTACTTCCCCCTCCGTTATACATCCCCTCCCTTTCACCTCCCCCCTACGACCTCGATTTTTCCACATTTTCCCCCGATATTCTTTTGAGAGGAAGATTTAGTCATTTTCCTACCTCTTTTGGCCGAGGAAATTATGATTCTAAAGGGTTTTCTCATTTGCCTTTTCTCCATACTTTTTAACTTCCTTAAAGAAGTTATTGTGATACCCTCCATGACGGTTTTTGGGGAGGGGTCTTCCGGGGTCCGGAGGGTCAAATCGAGTATTGATCTTTACCGATCTCAACTTTGTCTGTGGTGCCGGCCGGCCGTAGCATTTTTTTTCCGGAACACTTTACGGCCACAATTTTCATCCGATTTTCACCAAATTTTCACCAAAATTTCTTTAGCCGGTGAAGAAGAATGTAACGAGGGGGATTTTTGAATTTCGAAAAAATGGCGGAGATATGTCTGTTTGAAATTTTAAAAAATTCGCTGCGGCCGAACCGTTAATCCGATTTTCACCAAATTTTCACCAATTACTCCATATATTTTTTAAGAATTTTTGGTGCAAAAAATTGCCACTTTTTAATCATTAATTTTTTTTAGTAGGGAGAAATTTCGTACTTCTACCCATTACGAGGGGCACATCCCTAGGCCAAAGAGCCCATTATTTCTACCTTGAGACATAGAAAATTTTTCGAAAAAAAGAACTTAAAAAATTTTTCGAAAAAAAAAGAAGAAGAAAGAAAAAGAAAGAAAAACCCGGAAAATTTTTCGAAAAAAATTTTTTTTGACAAAAAAACTTAGAAAATTTTTCGAAAAAAAGAACTTAGAAAATTTTTCGAAAAAAAAAAAAAGGAAAACCCGGAAAATTTTTCGAAAAAAAAAAAAAGAAAACCCGGAAAATTTTTCGAAAAAAACTTTGAAAATTTTTTGAAAAAATAAAATTTTTTTGGACAAAAAAAAAAGGAAAACCCGGATTTTTCGAAAAAAACTTTGAAAATTTTTTGAAAAAAAAAGAAGAAGAAAGAAAAAGAAAGAAAAACCCGGAAAATTTTTCGAAAAAAAAATTTTTTTTGACAAAAAAACTTAGAAAATTTTTCGAAAAAAAGAACTTAGAAAATTTTTCGACAAAAAAAAAAAAAAAAAAAAAAAAAAAAAAAAAAAAAAAAAAAGGAAACCCGGAAAATTTTCGAAAAAAAAAAAAGGAAAACCCGGAAAATTTTTCGAAAAAAACTTTGAAAATTTTTTGAAAAAAAAAAATTTTTTTTTTCGGACAAAAAAACCTTAGAACATTTTTCAAAAAAAAGAGCTTAGAAAATTTTTCGAAAAAAAAACTTAGAAAATTTTTCGAAAAAAAAAAAAAAAGCCCGAAAAATTTTTTGAAAAAACTAACTTGGAAAATTCTCCTTTATACTTTCCCTCCCTACTACATCCCCTTCCTTTATACTTTCGTTCCCTTATACTTCCCCCTCCATTATACTTCCCCCTCTGTTATACTTTCCCCTTCCTTATACTTTCCCCTCCGTTATACTTCCCCGTTCGTTATACTTCCCCCTCCGTTATACTTCCCTCCCATATTATACTTCCTACTCCGTTATACTTCCCCCCCGTTATACTTCCCCTCCCACATACTTCCCACTCCGTTATACTTCTCCTCCCATATACTTCCCCCTCCTATATATGTAGATACTTCTCTTTAAGTAAGTTCCCGTCGGGGCCAGCTCCAGACTAGTACTTTAAGACCCAATCATTCTGAATCTTTACGTTGAAAATCGATTTTTCAACGAAATCAGAAAACTATTTTATCCCTTTTTTGAAAAAATGGAGGAAATCCCGCATGACTAAACTAGGAAGATGAGAAAAAAAAACCTTGATGACATAAAAGCTAGAATCGTAATATGGGGGATTATTTTCATTATAAATTCCATGGTCTTGGAACGCTTTTAGCAGAAGATTCCATTAATATTGAGTCACATTTTGTTGAGCTTTCTCTGTTTTAATTTTTTTTGGTCTGCATAATTTTTTTTTTAAAAAGATAAAGCAAGGCCGTTTATAAATATCAAACAGTGAAAGCGATATTTGCTTATTGTAATAATTGTCGTTCCAGATGGTTTATGCAAAAAGACTTTTTGGAATTCCCATTATTGAAATGAGAGCTCGTGGGACGTGAATTCGACAGGATGAAATTCCTCTAAATTATCTAAACATTATTGCGTGACGGGTTTTCTTCCCTATCCTCAAGGTGGGTGATGTTCTTCTTGAGGGTATCTCGTCGACCTTCAACATTCTTACAAGGCGAAAAGACTGAGCCGATTAAACGTCTCCAAAAACGTTAATAACAGTCATAAACGAAAAAAATTACTTTTTTGCCCAGGAAATAAGAGGATGATTTTTAAATTAGAAATTACCTTTTCGAAGATTATACAAAGGTGTACAAAATGAAACTCGGCTAAAATCTACAAAATTCAAATTTACCCTGTGGCTGAGTTTCATTTTGTACACCTAATAAATAAAAATTGTAGGAAATTTAATTTTCTATAAATTTGTACTTAATTATTTTTTCTAGGATGCACCATTTTCGAAAAATAATTTTTTTTTAAAACAAATTTATCTTGAAAACAGTGCGTCCTAGAGAAAAAATGAATAGAATAAAAATTAAAGAAAATTAAATTTCCAACAGATTTTATTTAGTGCATTTTTTCAATATCTGTAACGGTTTACGATTTACAAGCCTTTAAAAATTAACCTTCTTAATGGTTATACTTCAATAACCTTCTTACACGGAGAAGGTCAACTTTTGATGGACTTTAACGCCTAAAATGTTTAAAATTTTGAAAAAATGAACTACTAGGTGTACAAAATGAAACTCGGCTAAAATCTACAAAATTCAAATTTACCCTGTGGCTGAGTTTCATTTTGTACACCTAATATAAGGGAGGAGGAGTTTAACGGAGGGGGAAGTATAACGGAGAGGGAAGTATATGGGACTGGAAGTATAACGGAGGGGGAAGTATTAAGGAGGGAAAATATAACGCCGGGGGAAGTTTTTTTGTTTGCTTAAAAATGCTACTGCCGGCCAGAACCACAGACAAAGTTGAGATTGGTAAAGATTCGTCCGGGAGACCCTTCTTCAAAAACCCAACGTCGAGGGTATCACAATAACTTCTTTAAGGAAGTTAAAAATCTATTAATTTCGAAGAATACGCGAAAAAAAAAAATCAATTCAAATGTTTTTTCGGCGACTAAAAAATCTCCAAGGACAATTAGTGGTCAAAATTTAACAAATTTTTATCAAAGTTTCCTAATATTATTTTTTTAAAAATACTGGTTCAACCTAGATTTATAGATTGGAAAGATATATTGCTTAATTAAGCTTAAATCAAAGCATTTTTTTCCAAACTTATTTACATTTTTTCAGCCTAGAATAATATAGTACAACCTTGTTTTTTAAAAAGATACCATTTATTTTTTTTAACCTTTTATAATATAATTTTAAAAGGATATTGGTTAATTTAGGTAAGCCTAATTTAAGTCGACAAAATTTTTTTTTCTACCTAGAAAACACCTTTTGTATGCCATAATCTAAATGTAGTCGTATGTTTTAGATTTTTTTCTTTTGTGGATCTACCGTAAAAATAAAAGAATCATAAATCAAAACAGAAAGTGGGGAAAGTCCGGCCCCCAAGGGTTAAACTGACCTATGAAATATGACATACGTTACGTCATATCGTTCGGACAATGTGAAAGAATAATTAACAGCTTTGTTCCAACCGCAGTTGAATCTGTTTTGATACTTCTGGAGCATGCGTAGAAGGATTTTTACGTCAAATTAGACATTCAAATCGTTTATCCGTCTTATTTGACGTCAGATAACTTCAGATTTGACGAACAAACGATTTGAACGACGTCAAATTTGACTTCCAAATCCTTCTGAGCATACTCCAACAGTTCCTAACTGCGGTTGGAACAAAGCTATTAATTTTTTGTTTCTTTAATTTAAAAAATTCTGATGATACACTAAAATGTGGGCCAAGGACGGACTTTTTGAGCCCATAAACTGTCTTCAAGTCGAAATTTCACTCTTACATAAATCTCTTATTCTGATTGCGTTATTTTTCTTGAAATATAATTATCGGTTTCCGTTCATTTTGAGAGCAAAATTTTTCGGAAGTGATTCATTTTAAAAAGTCACCCTTTTCCCCTTTTTTTAAAAAAAAAATACGAGTTTAAAAGGAATGAAAGTAAATCTAGGGTAAGGAGTTTTTTTTTTTTGTTTAAAGAATTTTTTTAATAAGCGTTTTAGGTGAATAATTTGCTGACCGGATTAAATTGCGTAATTAAACACACATTTCATTTAATTATTTAAACTAATTGTCCATTAACGTTCTTTTAATTAATAGCAGAATTTTGTTCGTTTTACACGAATAAGTGTGAAATTGACAAAGATTTTGTCGATTTTTACCTTAAAACTCTAGATTTTCATGATATTTTGCCCCCCCCCCCCAAAAAAAAAAAACGTTTTCGCGCCAAAACCCGTTAAAATCGACCTAAGAGACTCATTTTTTTGAATTTCACTTTAAGAAACCCGGAAAATTTAAAAAAAAAACTCGGAAAATTTTTCAAAAACAAAAAACTTCCCCCTCCGTTATACTTCCCCTCCCTTATATTAGGTGTACAAAATGAAACTCAGCCACAGGGTAAATTTGAATTTTATAGATTTTAGCCGAGTTTCATTTTGTACACCTAGTAGTTCATTTTTTCAAAATTTTAAACATTTTAGGCGTTAAAGTCCATCAAAAGTTGACCTTCTCCGTGTAAGAAGGTTATTGAAGTATAACCATTAAGAAGGTTAATTTTTAAAGGCTTGTAAATCGTAAACCGTTACAGATATTGAAAAAATGCACTAAATAAAATCTGTTGGAAATTCAATTCTCTTTAATTTTTATTCTATTCATTTTTCTCTAGGACGCACTGTTTTCAAGATAAATTTATTTTTAAAAAAACTATTTCCGAAAATGGTGCATCCTAGAAAAAAATAATTAAGTACAAATTTATAGAGAATTAAATTTCCTACAATTTTTATTTATTAGGTGTACAAAATGAAACTCAGCCACAGGGTAAATTTGAATTTTGAAGATTTTAGCCGAGTTTCATTTTGTACACCTAATACTTTACCCTGCTTTATTCTTCCCCTCTCTTATACTTCCCCCTCCGTTATACTTCCCCCTTCGTTATACTTCCCCCACCGTCATACTTCCCCCTCTGCTATACTTCTCCTCTCATCTACTTCCCCCTCCGTTTTACGTCCCCTCCGTTATACTTCTCCCTCCTAAATTGTTACTTCTCTTTAAAGAAGTTTTCGTTGGAAGCTCTTCAAACCAGCACTTTTCATAAAACCACTTTTTAACACCTCCCAGACGTGTGCCGGACACCCGGTATTGCCGGGAATCATGGCGTTTTATTATAACTAATTAAATCGCCTGAAATGCACTTTTAAAATCCATTGAGAGAATTGCAAAAGTTAAATTTCATAATAGAATCACACAATGATCAAAGGGGTCCAATTAAGAAGATTAAATAGAACCAGATTGCTTAATCTGCAGTGGGAAAAATAGTTGAAAAGAAAATTTATTTTTTATTTATACAACGTTTAGTAGGTTGGATTTTTTTACAGCTTTTATTTTTACGACTTCCCACGTGACTCATCCGAACTATTGCGAAATTCAGGATTCTGCATTTATTAAGTCGGGGTGTGGACTCAATTTAGACAATCGAGAAGAACGTTTTAAAATTTTAAACGCTCTTTTTCGATTTGACGAATTATTACGTCAATTGGATTACAAATGAGAAATTCCCCTCGACTTGACCCAGAAAACGGTTGAAAACCCGGTTCACGTTTGATACGATTTGTGACTTTTTTCCCCGTCGACTTCACGTAACGATACGTGTAAGTACTTTATACTTTCGATAAAGTTAAAGGTTTCTTTTCCCTTGTTTTGTATAATGAATTAGGAATGTGAGACCTACAAAACTTGTGGAATCAAATCAGATGTTTCCGGACACCCGGTATACTAAGGAAAACTCCGAAAAATCGTCATTTTCTCTGAGCCCCCAAAATCGAGAAAAAAAAGCGTCCCTAAATCCGACAAAAATGGGTTTTTCAGTCGAATAATTGGCGCCTGTAAAAGTACTTGAAGAGCTTCCAAAGAAAACTTCCTTAAGGGGATATGAGGGTTTTAAGTTGGTTGCTTTGTACATTTTTCGTTGTGAGCAGCGGTTTTCGGTTTTTCCCTTCTATCTTGGAAACCGTCGCTCAACACGAAAAAATATCCTAAGTAAAATTTGTAGCTACAAAAATTTACTACATAAATATCTTATTGGTTTTTTCCGTCAGAGCAATATTTTAGGAGATATGAAGGTTTTAAGTTTTCAGACAGGCTCTGTAGGATTATTAGTTTTAACCTCATAACTCCTTAAATATTGCTCTTGCGCAAATAATAAATAAAAAATGTTTGTAGGTAATCTTTGTACCTACAACTTTTACTTAGGACATTTTTTGGTTTTGAGCGACGGTTTCCGAGATAGAAGGGAAAAACCGAAAACCGTTGCTCACAACGAAAAATTTGCAAAGCAACTCACTTAAGAACCCTCATATCTCCTTAAGTATTGCTCTGACAAAAAAACCAATGAGGTCTTTTTTGTAGGAAATTTCCGTAGCTACGACTTTTACTTAGGACGTTTTTTCGTTTTGAGCGACGGTTTCCGAGATAGAAGGGAAAAACCGAAAACCGTTGTTAACAACGAAAAATTTGCAAAGCAACTCACTTAAAAACCATCATACCTCCTTAAAGAGAAGTAACAAATATAGGAGGTAAAGTATATGGGACGGGGAAGTATATAGGAGGGGGAAGTATATAGGAGGGTGAAGTATAACGGATGGGACGTAAAACGGAGGGGTAGTATAAGGGAACGAAAGTATAACGAAGGGAGGGAAAGTATAAAAGAGGGGAAGAATAAGGAAGGGGAAGGTTTTTTTTTTTTTTTTTTAATTGTCCTATTTTTTTCCGAAAAATCCGGATTTTTTTTACAAATTTTCCGCGTTTTTTTTTCTTCGAAAAATTTTAGAAGTTTTTTTTAATAAAAAAAATTGGAATTTTTTTTAAAGTTCTTTTTTTCGGAAATTTTTATAAGTGTCAAGGTAGAAATAATGGGCTCTTTGGCCTAGGGATGTGCCTCTCGAAATGGGTAGAAGTATAAAAGTTATCCCTACTAAAAAAAAAGTACTGGTTTGAAGAGCTTCCAACGAAAACTTCCTTAAAGAGAAGTATCTATATAGGAGGGGGAAGTATAACGGAGGGGACGTAAAACGTAGTGGGAAGTATATGGGAGGGGAAGTATAACGGAGGGGGAAGTATAACGGAGGGACGTAAAACGTAGTGGGAAGTATATGGGAGGGTAAGTATAACGGAGGGGGAAGTATAACGGAGGGGAAAGTATAACGGAGTAGGAAGTATAACAGAGGGGGAAGTATAATGGAGGGGGGAAGTATAAAGGAAGGGGATTTAGTAGGGAGGGAAAGTATAAAGTACAATTTTGCAAGTTTGTTTTTGCGAAAAATTTTCCGGGTTTTTTTTTTTTTTTTTTTGAAAAATTTTCTAAGTTCTTTTTTTCAAAAAATTTTCTAAGTTTTAACTTTTTTTTCGAAAAATTTTCCAAGTGTCAAGGTAGAAATAATGGGCTCTTTGGCCTAGGGATGTGCCTCTCGTAAAGGGTAGAAGTACGAAATTTCTCCCTACTAATAAAAATAGTAATTAAAAAGTGGCAATTTTTTTGCACCAAAATTTTTTAAAAAATATAAGGAGTAAATGGTGAAAATTTGGTAAAAATCGGATTAACGGTTCGGCCGCAGCAAATTTTTTAAAATTTCAAACAGACATATCTCCGCCATTTTTTCGAAATTCAAAAATCACCCTCGTTACATTCTTTTTCACCGGCTAAAGAAATTTGTGTGAAAATTTGGTAAAAATCTGATGAAAACTGTGGCCGTAAAGTGTTCCGGAAAAATGCTACGGACGGCCGGACGGCACCACAGACAATGTTGAGATCGGTGTATATCCATATTCGAATTTACCCTCCGGGGTCTAAAAGACCCCTCCCCAAAAACCCGACGTGGAGGGTATCACAATAAGGATGTTAAAAAATTCTCTCTGTGAGGAGGTCAATTTGAAAAGAAAATTTTTGCGTTAAAAAAAGAGTGTGAAAGTAAATTTTTTTGAGAATCGAAAAAGTTTTTCAAAATGGCCGTCAAGTATCATTGAAACCGCAAATTTTTCTATTTAATTAAGACATTTTGATTTCGGCACGTGAAAATTGTCCTTGTCTCTCTTTTTTTAGATTAAAATGAGAAATATTTTGTAATTAAAAAACATCCTAATCAACATGAGAGATTTAAAATGTTAAGGTCTCTTGTAGTAATTCCATCAGCGGGGTTTAAAAAATCCACTTAGGTGACAACAGACAACCTATTAAGTAGAAAAAAAAAGTTCAAATTCCGTTTGATTGAAAAAAAATGCGATGTTAAAATCTTCGGATTTTATGTAGGTTTGTCTGGTCACGATTGAAGGTTGGGGCAAGGTCGATAAGATGCGTCAGTTTCACTTTTTTTTCCACACTCAATAATAAAACATTTCACCATAAATCGGCAGATGGCAGTATCAGTGAAAATGGGGTCGTTTATGTCATAGTTATGTCCGGTCTACGTTTTCTCCGCTTCCGGTCAAGGACGTTACAAAAAAAATCTCATTCAAACAAAAAGTAGTTGAAGAGCTTCCAACGAAAACTTCCTAACCACCCATTCAATACGGTGAGCGAGTAAAGGCGCTCATCGAACTCACCCAATGACTGAGAGCGTTTTTAAGCGCTCCCTCTACCCTTCGCCAATCGCCAGTCACTGACCGCGCCAAAACTCGCTCTTCTCCTGTACTTTTCTAAAGGCATTCCCTCGCTCCAGTCGTTCACGAAAGTTACTTTACCGATTCTCCGTGATACAATAGAGTCCAATAAAGATAACCCCATTCGTCGTTTTTACCTCAGATTTTTTGAATGACTGAGAGCGCTTTTAAGCGCTCTATTTAACTCGTCTATAATAATCGAATTAGACTAATTAGAACATTAAAACTATTTTTTTAGGCTACTATAATATGAAAGTAAACTAATTTTCTGAAAAACCAATTTCAGTCACCGGGAAAGGTTAACCTAAATGGGTTTACCCATTCAATACGGAGAGCGAGTAAAGGCGCTCTTCAAACCTTACCCAATGACTGAGAGCGCTTTTAAGCGCTCCCTCTACCTTTCGCCTGTGACTGACCGCGCTAAAACTCGCTCTTCTCCTGAACTTTTCTAAAGGCATTCTCTCGCTCCAGTCGTTCACGAAAGTTATTTTACCGATTCTCCGTGATACAATAGAGTCCAATAAAGATAACCCCATTCGCCGTTTTTATACCTCAGATTTTTTGAACGATTTTTGAATGACTGAGATCGCTTTTAAGCGCTCTATTTAATTCGTCTATAATAAGCGAAGTAGACTAATTAGAATATTAAAACTATTTTTTTACGCTACTATAATATTATGGGTTAACCCATTCAATACGGAGAGCGAGTAAAGGCGCTCTTCAAACCTTACCCAATGACTGAGAGCGCTTTTAAGCGCTCCCTCTACCCTTCGCCAATCGCCATTGGCTGACCGCGCTAAAACTCGCTCTTCTCCTGAACTTTTCTAAAGGCATTCTCTCGCTCCAGTCGTTCACGAAAGTTATTTTACCGATTCTCCGTGATACAATAGAGTCCAATAAAGATAACCCCATTCGCCGTTTTTACCTCAGATTTTTTGAACGATTTTTTGAATGACTGAGAGCGCTTTTAAGCGCTCTATTTAATTCGTCTATAATAAGCGAATTAGACTAATTAGAATATTAAAACTATATTTTTAGGCTACTATAATATGAAAGTAAACTAATTTTCTGAAAAACCAATTTCAGTCACCGGGAAAGAATTCAAAAATATCACTCAGTCTTAGCCCAGAGCCCGCCTAAGCGGCTCCGTATTGAATGGGTTAACCCGAGCGAGTAAAGGCGCTCTTCAACCTTACCCAATGACTATGAGCGCTTTTAAGCGCTCCCTCTACCCTTCGCCAATCGCCAGTGGCTGACCGCGCTAAAACTCGCTCTTCTCCTGAACTTTTCTAAAGGCATTCTCTCGCTCCAGTCGTTCACGAAAGTTATTTTACCCATTCTCCGTGATACAATAGAGTCCAATAAAGACAACCACATTCGCCGTTTTTACCTCAGATTTTTTGAATGACTGAGAGCGCTTAAAAGCGCTCTATTTAATTCGTCTATAATAAGCGAATTGGACTAATTAGAATATTAAATCTATTTTTTTAGGCTACTATAATATGAAAGTAAACTAATTTTCTGAAAAACCAATTTCAGTCACCGTGAAAGAATTCAAAAATATCACTCAGTCATAGCCCAGAGCCCGCCAAAACGGCTCCGTATTGAATGGGTTAACCCGAGCGAGTAAAGGCGCTCTTCTAACCTTACCCAATGACTGAGAGCGCTTTTAAGCGCTCCCTCTACCCTTCGCCAATCGCCAGTGGCTGACCGCGCTAAAACTCGCTCTTCTCCTGAACTTTTCTAAAGGCATTCTCTCGCTCCAGTCGTTCACGAAATTATTTTACTGATTCTCCGTGATACAATAGACTCCAATAAAGATAACCCCATTCGCCGTTTTTACCCCAAATTTATTGAACGATTTTTTGAGCGCTTTTAAGCGCTCTCAGTCATTGGTAATAGATTCTTGCTGGATTGCATAACTAATCTAGCGTTCCGCCCCGCCGATCGTCATTTCTTTTCCGAAATTCTATTGGCTTTTCTCGTTGAAACCTTTTATAAAATCATTATAAAATTTATTATTTTGAAAAAGGAAACAAAACCGATATTTATATGAGGCGCTCCGGGTACGAAGGGCGAACTCAACATCGGACAATTTTTTTTTTTTTTTTTTTTTTTTTCAGATTCTAGACCTCTTGGTGAATACACTCATATAATTTTTATGTTGAGATCGCCCTTTTACCCCTTTAAATAAGTAAAAACCGAAATGCGGCAAAGCTCTAACTGCGATATCCGAGCGGGTACGAAGGGCGAACTCCACATCCTAGTCCACAACCCCCACTCCTTTTCCCATTCCAAAACTGACTTTTCTGATGAGTTCGCCCGTAACATAAAAATTTAAAATGCGAATATCTCAAAACTACGTTTTGTTGAGTTCGCCCTTCGTACCCGGAGCGCCTCATATATAAGCAATATTTATAATTCCAGTTCAAAAAATCTGAGGTAAAAACGGCGAATGGGGTTATCTTTATTGGACTCTATTGTATCATGGAGAATGGGTAAAATAACTTTCGTAAACGACTGGAGCGAGAGAATGCCTTTAGAAAAGTTCAGGAGAAGAGCGAGTTTTAGCGCGGTCAGTCACTGGCGAAGGGTAGAGGGAGCGCTTAAAAGCGCTCTCAGTCATTGGGTAAGGTTCGAAGAGCGCCTTTACTCGCACTCCGTATTGAATGGGTTAAGAGGATTACACGGAGAATCGGTAAAATAACTTTCGTGAACGACTGGAGCGAGAGAATGCCTTTAGAAAAGTTCAGGAGAAGAGCGAGTTTTAGCGCGGTCAGTCACTGGCGAAGGGTAGAGGGAGCGCTTAAAAGCGCTCTCAGTCATTGGGTAAGGTTCGAAGAGCGCCTTTACTCGCACTCCGTATTGAATGGGTTAAGAGGATTACACGGAGAATCGGTAAAATAACTTTCGTGAACGACTGGAGCGAGAGAATGCCTTTAGAAAAGTTCAGGAGAAGAGCGAGTTTTAGAGCGGTCAGTCACTGGCGAAGGGTAGATGGAGCGCTTAAAAGCGCTCTATCATTGGGTAAGGTTCGAAGAGCGTTTTTACTCGCTCTCCGTATTGAATGGGTTAAGAGAAATAAAGGAGGGGGAAGTATAACGGTGGGGGAAGTATCATGGAGAGGGAAATATTAAAGATGGGAATTATCAAAAAGTTTTACCCAGTTTTGTTTTTTTTTTCTCTAAAACGTTGGAGCTGTGTAGCCCAGTTGTTAGCGTGAAAGACTCTAGATTTGACCCTTCCTTGAGGGTATCACAATAATTTCTTTAGGGAAGTTAAAAAAAATCTCACTCAACAAAAAAAAATTTTTATTCTGCAAAGATTACATCATAAAATACTTACTACACGCTACGTTATACAAAGATCAAAGTTTTATTTTTAAAATGAGTGTACCAAAAGAATCTCTGGACCTGAAATTCAAGATAAACCGTTTATTTGTGATCTTTAAGCGATAATAAAGCGTTATTGGCATGAGCTAGGTAGATGATTGTTGATGGTATTATTGCCGTGGAGGGTGTAATAGTAGTTTGGCTGGCTGGGAGGGAAAAGCAGTTGCCGGCTTTTCGAGTAAACAATCGGTACAAATTGTATCAAGTATTCGTTTTCTGAACTGTAAGAAGGAGTAGTTATTGTAGGGATCGGCGTTTGACTGCTCTTGATACCCATTGTATGGATATTTTGTGATGCAGCTGTAATGGCGGATGTATTAATAAGTTCTTTATGCGCAGAGAGGGAATTCTTAACTGCTGACGAGGGTAGCGAAGTGGTTGCTTCAGTAGACGAAATATCAGCCGAAGATGTCGCAATAGTGTCTTGCGTTTCATATGACTCTAGAGTCGAGCCTTTAGCAGTTTTGAGAGCAGGGGAGGACTGAGTCGAATCTCTTGTATTTTCATCTGATGTTTGTTCAGATTCTTTTGAAGTCGATTCTCCAGCAGTAACAGGAAGAACTGTGTAAAGTCTTTCACTGTTAGACGCTGTGTCTTCCTGAGCAGCTGTGGCATCATGCCCAATGCTTTTGGAAGTAAGAGGGGCGAATAGGGTAGTTTTACGTGTACCCCCTGAAGGTGCATATTCTTTCAAACCTACTGGTACACTTTCAGAAACGATTGTTAAGTCTTTCCCAGGTTGGTTTCCATCAATTCGGATTCCCTTTACAATTGAGTCTTCATCACTCTGAGCAGTTGGCAAACTTCTCGAAGTTTGAGAGCTATCGACCAACAAAGCAGGTAGGCCGGGCGCTGTATCAAAGTTGGACTCTTTCAAGAGATCAATATAACCAGCTTCCAGTCCAGGTAATAAGCCTGAATTGCGGGAACCGGTAAGTGACGAGCTTTCAAGACCAGTTGTCAGAGGTATACTTTCTTTGGCTGCTTCAGCTGTATGAATTGGTGAGCTTTTTGACTCAATCGTTGAAGTGGTTTTTTCATGAATTTTTGGTTCAGCAGTAGACGTTATTTTGGAATCTGAACCATTCACGATTGGTGATGTTTTAGAATTTTGTGCATCATTTTGAAGAACATGCGCAGTGCCTTCCAAGCGATTTGGATTAAGTCTTTCATTGACGTAAGTAGCAGGAGAAATTCCAGCAGTGGAAGCATGGTCAACAAAATGGCTTATCGGTATGCAAACCATGTTTCCGTCGCCGCATCGGTCGCTATTTAGCTGAGCTTCTTGAAACATCCTGGCCAGATGTTGCCCGTGAATGTATCTCAAAGGACCTTTAGGGGAAAAGCGTTTGGTTAATAGAACATTTTAAGCGTTAAAAATCTATGAACTTATGCTTGAATACGGATGAGGGAGCAAGTGATTTTTTAAAATGCGAAAAGCTTCATTTAAACCCACTTACCATCAGAACCGCTAGATCCATCTGCAAAAAATTGAAAATTTAAGTCTGTTTTTCTCTAAAAAGTTAAAACTTTACCTTTCCGAGCTTTCTGAGAGTGAATGTGCTTCAAAAGTTTAAAAAGAGCGTAATACTTGGGATCCGATTCGGGGGTTAGGTGGGTGTCGTCGAAACTTGAATAGCTGTCGCCTATGGTTTCGGATAATTCTGTGCTCCCTTCATCAACCTCAATACTTTGCTCGTGTTTATGGCCACTATGACTCGAAACATCTTCATCGTCGCCATTCCTAGGTGTTTTGGATGATGATTGAGAATGGTGAGTGCTTATTGAGTAGACATCGTCGTCGTCGTGAATGATACTTCCGGAGGGGTGGTGAACTTCATCATGATCTTCATCCCCATCATGTCTTGAAACAGCATGAGTAGTACTTGAGTAATGCTCAATATCGTCGCCATCGCCGTTACGTCTTATACTGGACGCAGTTTGCGTGTTGCTCCTTGAAGAGTAGCCAATATCGTCGTCGTCGTCGTCGACGACGACGTGCTTGTTTATTTCACCGGAAGAAGTGTGAATAATACTTCCGGAGGGTCGGTCAACATCGCCATCTTCATCGCCACCGTGTCTTGAAACAGTATGAGTAGTTCTTGAGTAATAGTAATCGTCCTCGTCGTCTTCGTCGTCGTCGTCGTCGTCGTCGTCGTGCTTATTTTTTTTACCGGAAGAAGTGTGAATAATACTTCCGGAGGGACGGTCAACATCGCCACCGTGTCTTGAGACAGTATGAGTAGTTCTTGAGTAATAGTCATCGTCCTCGTCAACCTCGTCGTCCTCGTCGTCGTCTTCATCGCGTCTTTTACTGTACGACTTACGTGAAATACTTCTAGAATATTCGTCAATATTGTCGTCGTCGTCGTCGTCGTCGTCGTCGCCATTTCGTCTTCTATTGTACAAGTTACGTGAAATACTTCTATAACGGTATTCAGTATCATCGACGTCATCATCGTCGTCGTCGTCGTCTTCATCACGTCTTCTACTGATCACATCACGTGAAGTACTTCTAGAATAGTAGTCAATATCGTCGTCGTCGTCGTCATCGATGTCATAACGTCTTTTATTAGACCCAGTATGAGTACTTCTTGAGTAGTGGCCAAAATCGTCGTCGTCGTCATCGTCATCATATGCATGGTTTTTAAGGGCTTTACTAATAGCCCTCGAGTAGTCATTATCGTCGCCGTTGTCATCGTTCTCCTCGTATGTTCTTCCGTGAGCAATTCGAGAAACTAAAGCACGATAGCCATCATTTTCGTCATCATTGATAGTTTTCCCGTATCTTGTGTCCGAACGACCGCCATTTTTCGAGGTAGATTTGCCTTTTACGTTTTCTAAGTACTTCGTCAACCAACTATGAAAGCTCTCCAAGGTAGAATGGCCGCTGTCATCGCTGTCGGTGTGGCCGTTTCTGTTTTCCCTTCTTTCGGCTGTTTCATAGTCGTCTCCGTCACCCGAACGGCTCGATGACTTCTTATAACTTCCTCCATGTCCTGAAGAACTGCGTCGTCCGCTTGAGAGGCCATTCGAGTAGAATCCTTCATATCCGGAACCATCATACTTGTTTCCGCCATGTCCGCTTAAGGTATGACCTCTTTCGCCACTAGAACTATGGCTTTCTCCTCTGTTTCCATGATTTGAGGTATGATGGCTGTAGCCGCCTTTATGCCCATGGCTATCTCCATGTCCAGTTGTTCCACGGCTTCCATGGTGCGCAACATGGCTACTGTGACTGTCTCCGTGTCCGTTCGACCCGTGGGTATTGCTCTCTCCACGCCCATTATGAATTTGGCTGCTGTGACCTTTATGACTAATGGTTTTGCTTCCGTGCCGAGTGGAACCGTGGCTTCCTTCGTGACCGCTAGAGGAATGACTTTGGCTGTGGCTTTCTCCATGTCCGCTTGAACCTCGATTTTTGCTACTACCATGCCCCGTTGTCCTATGACTTTGACTATTGTGTCCCTTTGCATGAGTTTGTTTTCCTCCTTGTCCGCTAGAGGTATGGCCACGTTGGCTTCCACCATGTCCCTCTGAACCGTGATTTTGGCTACCTCCGTGTCTGCTAGAAGTATGACCGCTGTGGCTTGCTCCATGTCCATTTGAACCGTGATTTTGGCTACCTCCGTGTCTGCTAGAGGTATGACTGCTGTGGCTTCCACCTTGTTCCTTCAAACCGTGATTTTGGCTACCTCCATGTCCCTTTGAGGATTGGCCGCTGTGGCTTCCACCGTGTCCCTTCGAACCGTGATTTTGGTTACCTCCATATCCGCTAGAGGTATGACCGCTTTGGCTTCCACCATGTCCCTTCGAACCGTGATTTTGGCTACTTCCGTGTCCACTAGAGGTATGACCGCTGTGGGTTGCTCCATGTCCATTTGAACCATGATTTTGGTTACTTCCATGTCTGCTAGAGGTATGACCGCTTTGGCTTCCACTATGTCCCTTCGAACCGTGATTTTGGCTACTTCCGTGTCCACTAGAGGTATGACCGCTGTGGCTTGCTCCATGTCCATTGGAACCGTGATTTTGGCTGCTTCCGTGCCCGCCAGAGTTATGACCGCTGTGGGTTGCTCCATGTCCATTTGAACCGTGATTTTGACTACTTCCGTGTCCGCCAGAGGTATGACTGCTGTGGCTTCCACCCTTCGAACCGTGATTTTGGCTACTTCCGTGTTCGCCAGAGGTATGACTGCTGTGGCTTCCACCTTGTCCCTTCGAACCGTGATTTTGGCTACTTCCGTGCCCGCTAGAGGTATGACCGCTTTGGCTTCCACCCTTCGAACCGTGATTTTGACTACTTCCGTGTCCGCCAGAGGTATGACTGCTGTGGCTTCCACCTTGTCCCTTCGAACCGTGATTTTGGCTACTTCCGTGTCCTCCAGAGGTATGACCGCTTTGGCTTCCACCCTTCGAACCGTGATTTTGGCTACTTCCGTGTCCGCCAGAGGTATGACCGCTTTGGCTTCCACCCTTCGAACCGTGATTTTGGCTACTTCCGTGTCCGCCAGAGGTATGACCGCTTTGGCTTCCACCCTTCGAACCGTGATTTTGGCTACTTCCGTGTCCGCCAGAGGTATGACCGCTTTGGCTTCCACCCTTCGAACCGTGATTTTGGCTACTTCCGTGTCCGCCAGAGGTATGACCGCTGTGGCTTCCACCTTGTCCCTTCGAACCGTGATTTTGGTTACTTCCGTGTCCGCCAGAGGTATGACTGCTGTGGCTTCCACCTTGTCCCTTCGAACCGTAATTTTGGTTACTTCCGTGTCCTCCAGAGGTATGACCGCTTTGGCTTCCACCCTTCGAACCGTGATTTTGGCTACTTCCGTGTCCGCCAGAGGTATGACCGCTGTGGCTTCCACCTTGTCCCTTCGAACCGTGATTTTGGTTACTTCCGTGTCCGCCAGAGGTATGACCGCTTTGGCTTCCACCCTTCGAACCGTGATTTTGGCTACTTCCGTGTCCGCCAGAGGTATGACCGCTTTGGCTTCCACCTTGTCCCTTCGAACCGTGATTTTGGCTATTTCCATGTCCATTAGAGGATGTGCCGCTGTGGTTTGCACCATTTGATCCGTGATTTTGGCCAGCCCCGTGGCCGCTCTGGCTACTCTGACTATGTCCGCTTGAGGAATGAGTTTGGCTTCCTTGAGCTCCTGAGGTATGAGATTGGCCGTTGTTGCTTCCTCCCTTTGAACCTCCATGTACACTGGCGTCCTGAGTTTTACCTCCTTGACTGCCTTCATGTTCCTTAGCACCAGTTTTGCTTTCGTGCTTATTTGTTGAGGAATGTGTTTGGCTACTGTGTCCATTCTCGCTGTGTCCGCTCTTATGCGATTGGATATCATGACCATCTGAAGAACCTGACGTTTCGCCATAGCTTTTAACTCCAGACGCTTCCTTATCTACTTCCACAGAACTTTCGGATTCTTTAAACGTTGTACTCTCATCATAGTAACTACTACTATATTCTGAAGCACTGCCCAGCTCAACTGAAAACCCGTCTTCCGCTTTAATAGTTTCACTTGCTCCTCCAAGACCTAAACCTTTACCAACCCCTAGAAAATTTTATGGTTTAACTTTTTTTTAATATACTCAGCGGTAATCATAGCATAAGTTTTTCGAAAGCAAAAGCATTAAACCTTCATATTTACTCACCAATCTCTGCTTCAAAAGGCGCTGCTTCGTTTCTCCCAGCCAAAATGGCAGCCAAAAGCAGGGCGACTGATGCCCTGATACTACAAAAAAATTAAGAAATTTCAAATTCGAAAAAAATTTACTTACATCATCTTTGCTGCTATTGAAGTCGATTTGCCGCTCAAATAATTTGTTTTGAGTTTAAATACTCAATTATCTTGATAAAAAATATCTTGGACGTTTTTTTATTAAGAAAAAGATCGATTTTCATTTCCTATTTTGGTTTACGCGATATACTGGAAAAATAAACAATCGCTCCCGGTTTCTTTCCGCGAGGGGGTTATCTCCTGCTACCTGGTGGTGCTCCACTTAAACAATCATCATTTGTCTGTGGCGCAATTTACTTTATGGCCGCAATTTATTAGGTGTACTAAAATGAAACTCGGCTAAAATCAACAAAATTCTAAGTACTATTTTTTTTTAAATAAATTTATCTTGAAAACAGTGCGTCCTAGAGAAAAAATGAATAGAATAAAAATTAAAGAAAATTGAATTTCCAACTGATTTTATTTAGTGCATTTTTTCAATATCTGTAACGGTTTACGATTTACAAGCCTTTAAAAATTAACCTTCTTAATGGTTATCCTTCAATAACCTTCTTACACGGAGAAGGTCAACTTTTGATGGACTTTAACGCCTAAAATGTTTAAAATTTTGAAAAAATGAACTAATAGGTGTACAAAATGAAACTCGGCTAAAATCTACAAAATTCAAATTTACCCTGCGGTTGAGTTTCATTTTGTACACCTAATAAATAAAACTTGTAGGAAATTAATTTCTTTATAAATTTGTACTTAATTATTTTTTTCTAGGATGCACCATTTTCGGAAACTAATTTTTTTAAAAATAAATTTATCTTGAAAACAGTGTGTCCTAGAGAAAAAATGAATAAAATAAAAATTAAAGAGAAATAAATTTTCAACAGATTTTATTTAGTTCATTTTTTCAATATCTGTAACGGTTTACGATTTACAAGCCTTAAAAATTCACCTTCTTAATGGTTATACTTCAATAACCTTCTTACACGGAGAAGGTCAACTTTTGATGGACTTTAACGCCTAAAATGTTCAAAATTTTGAAAAAATAAACTACTAGGTGTACAAAATGATACTCGGCTAAAATCTACAAAATTCAAAACCCTGTGTTTCATTTAATAAAAAGATTTTAACCAAATAATCAGGATCAGTTGGTCGATTAACCTTCGGAGACATTTCATTCTTGATATCCGTCGTCGAGTACTTGCGTAGGATATAATCATTTTTTTAAAGAGCTCAAGATAAAAATTGATTTTCTTAAAATATTCAATCCATTTGTAATTTTTATTGTTGGCTTTAGGGGAAAATTGTGTTTTACACCTTGACACAGTTGCCCAGCCCACGCCACGCCTCTCTTTGACCTCTTGGGCTTCCATGGGCGACTTTTTTTTTCCTCTACGATTGTCATCAATATTTTTTTAAAAACTTTTCTCCCCTCAAATATTAGGAAACGACAGTGTCGAAAAATTTGATATATGAGCCTTTCTAAGTCCATTAGGACCGTATTAACCTTTTTTTTTCAGAAAAGAATACCGAATTACGTAAAAATTTGAAGATTTCAAAATATTAGGTGTACAAAATGAAACTCGGCCACAGGGTAAATTTGAATTTTGTAGATTTTAGCCGAGTTTCATTTTGTACACCTTGTAGTTCATTTTTTCAAAATTTTGAACATTTTAGGCGTTAAAGTCCATCAAAAGTTGACCTTCTCCGTGTAAGGTTATTGAAGTATAACCATTATGAAGGTTAATTTTTAAAGGCTTGTAAATCGTAAACCGTTACAGATATTGAAAAAATGAACAAAATAAAATCTGTTGGAAATTTAATTTTTTTTAATTTTAATTCTATTCATTTTTTCTCTAGAACGCACTGTTTTCAAGATAAATTTATTTTTTAAAAAAATTATTTTCCGAAAATGGTGCATCCTAGAAAAAAATAATTAAGTACAAATTTATAAAAAATTAAATTTCCTACAATTTTTATTTATTAGGTGTACAAAATGAAACTCAGCCACAGGGTAAATTTGAATTTTGTAGATTTTAGCCGAGTTTCATTTTCTACACCTAGTAGTTCATTTTTTCAAAATTTTAAACATTTTAGGCGTTAAAGTCCATCAAAAGTTGACCTTCTCCGTGTAAGAAGGTTATTGAAGTATAACCTTTAAGAAGGTTAATTTTTAAAGGCTTGTAAATCGTAAACCGTTACAGATATTGAAAAAATGCACAAAATAAAATCTGTTGGAAATTTAATTCTCTTTAATTTTTATTCTATTCATTTTTTCTCTAGGATGCACTGTTTTCAAGATAAATTTATTTTAAAAAAATTTATTTTCCGAAAATGGTGCATCCTAGAAAAAAATAAATAAGTGCAAATTTATAGAGAATTAAATATCCTACAATTTTTATTTATTAGGTGTACAAAATGAAACTCAGCCACAGAGTAAATTTGAATTTTGTAGATTTTAGCCGAGTTTCATTTTGTACAAATAACTATTTTAAATAATTTACAACAAATTAGGACAATCATAACAATTATCTCACGTATTACCTGATTAATACTTTTTATGAGATAAAATAGTCCTGAAAATACAAAAAATGTAGAGATTTAAAAAAATAGTAATGGAGAGCACATCTAGAGTAACGAATAGGGGTTTTTGATAAGCTGATAAGGCGGCAACGGCCACCTAGATTTTTCAATTGTGATTTCTCACAAGAGAAAAAACGTCAAGTCAGTTTTTTTTTTATTCAAAGAAAAAGTGTTTAGTGTGTACTTTTTCTATAAAGAACGCTTTATAAAAAATGATTCCGCGTTTTTCGTCCGCACTTACGAAACAGTTCAAAATGTGGGGAAAAGGATGAAAAAATTGACCGGGGAAGACCCGTCGACCTCGGAGCTCTTAATTTTTTTCCTCATCTGAAGATTATTGTATATTAAACCTTGTGGATGACACGCCATTTTTATAGTGGGCATTTTATTCAGAAAATAAAAATTTAAAAGGGCGCCCTGCGGTTTTACCTTTCCATACGTTTTTAAATGAAGTTCAAGGTTTTGTCGCGGTAAAAATTTAAATAAATGACTTGTGTCTCCCCCTCTCTAAAAAAGACGTGTCCGGTTCAAGAAACTGAACATTAGATCCAAAAGTACTAGTCTGGAGCTGGCCCAGGAGGGGGAAGTATAAAGGAGGGGAAGGAGGGGATGCTTTTTTCCAAAAAAGTTTCAAAGTTTTTTTAGAAAAATTTTCAAGTTTTTTTTTCGAAAATTTTTTTAATATCAAGGTAGAAATAATTGGATTTTTGCCTAAGAGAGGTCCCACTCGAAAGGCGGGGAAGTATGAAATTTCTCCCTACTAAAATGATATTAATGTAAAAAATTAAAATAATAATTTTAAGGAGGGCTAAATCTCCATCATCTGCATCTATATTCTCCAGCAACATCTAAAACAACGGCCCCCAGCAATATCTAAATCAATACTTCTTTACACGTCTTTACAACAACATCTAAATCTACATCTATACAACAACATCTAAATCTACATCTACATCCTCCAGCAACATAAAATCTTCATCATCTACAACATCTAAATCCACAACATCTACATCTACACCATCTAAATCCTATCTACATCCGCTAGCATTATCTAAATCTACATTATCTAAACCCTCCACAAAATCTACAGCTACACCCTCCAGCAACATCAAAATCTTCATCATTTACATCTACATCCTTCAGCAACATCTAAATCTTCATAATCTACATCCTCCAGCAACATCTAAATCTACACCCTCTAGCAACGTCTATATCTTCATCATCTAATCCTCCACTATATCTAAATCTACATCCTCCAGCACATCTAAATCTTCATCATCTACATCCACATCTTCCAGCAACAAATCTACATCTCTCCGGCAACAACTAAATCTTCATTATCATTCATATCTCCAGTAACTTCTAAATCTACATCATCAGAATCTCTCCAGAAACATCAAAATCTACATAAACCTACAGCAACATCTAAATCTACATCCAGTTGGGAGTTGTTGACGGGAAAGACGCTCAATCAAGGAGACGTGTGGCCCAGTTGTTAGCGTGAAAGACTCTAGAATGTTAGAGCAGTGTAGCCAAGTAGCTAGCGTGAAAGATTCTGGAATGTTGGAGTGGTGTGGCCCAGTTAACGTGGAATACTCAGAAATCTAGCAGTTTTGCCCAGTTCTTAGCATGAAAGACTCTACTATGCGGAGCAGTGTGGCCATAATTTTTTTACACCAAAAATTCTTAAAAAAATAAAAGAAGTAATTGGAGATTTGGTGAAATTCGGACCAACGAGTCGGCCGCAGGGAATTTTTAAAAATTTCAAACGGACATATCTCCGCCATTTTTTCGAAATTCAAAAATCCGGGCCAAAAACGTGGAGGGTATCACAATAACTTCTTTAAGGAAGTTAATAATTTTAAATTCTTGCCGAATTATGTACGTCCTCGTTCACAAAAAATCTATAAACCTTGGGGACTTCCACCTTTTTTTTTTTAAGGACGAAGCCGGATCCAGGTTGATGTCACATTCCAGATACTTTTTTATTTTATATAAAATGAAATCTTTAAATTTTCTTAAAATCCTGTATATAAAGGCCATTCTCGTCCTTGTACTATATAGAAATAAGCTCTAGAAGTTCGACTTTCCTTCATGACTCATTGATAAAATAAAACGTTTGAGGTTTTTGATTTATGAAAGTAAACCACCGTCCGAATGGTTAAATATCATGATAAGTGTGAGCTTTTGGCGATGCCCCTGACCGTGATTTACTGGCCCACTTTTTAGCTTAAATAGATTGTCTAAAAAAAAATTTTGGAAGCTCCCCTTGGTGTAGTCGCGTTTATAGAAACTGGGGGTCATTATCTCTGAAAGGCCCTTCCCCTAATAATTTCTCTAAGAAAGAATTGAGACGCTCCGGGTACGAAGGGCGAACTCAACAAAACGTAGTTTCGAGATATTCGCATTTTAAAGTTTTATGTTACGGGCGAACTCAACAAAAAAGTCATGCCCTGGAATGGGAAAAAGAGTGGGGGTTTTGGACTAGGATGTGGAGTTCGCCCTTCGTACCCGCTCGGATATCTTGATAGAGCTTTGCCGCATATCGGTTTTTACGTATTTAAAGGGGAAAAAAGGGCGAACTCAACATAAAAATTATATGGGTGTATTCATCATCTGAAAATGAAAAAAAAATTGTCAGATGTTGAGTTCGCCCTTCGTACCCGGAGCGCCTCAATTCAAATTTACCCTGTGGCTGAGTTTCATTTTGTACACCTAATAAATAAAAATTGTAGGAAATTTAATTTTCTATAAATTTGTACGTTATTACTTTTTTCTAGGATGCACCATTTTCGGAAAATAATTTTTTTTTAAAATAAATTTATCTTGAAAACAGTGCGTCCTAGAGAAAAAATGAATAAAATAAAAATTAAAGAGAATTGAATTTCCAACAGATTTTATTTAGTGCATTTTTTCAATATCTGTAACGGTTTACGATTTACAAGCATTTAAAAATTAAACTTCTTAATGGTTATACTTCAATAACCTTCTTACACGGAGAAGGTCAACTTTTGATGGATTTTAACGCCAGAAATGTTCAAAATTTTGAAAAAATGAACTACTAGGTGTACAAAATGAAACTCGGCTAAAATCTACAAAATTCAAATTTATTCTGTGGCTGAGTTTCATTTTGTACACCTAATAAATAAAAATTGTAGGAAATTTAATTCTCTATAAATTTGTACTTAATTATTTTTTCTAGGATGCACCATTTTCGGAAAATAATTTTTTTAAATAAATTTATCTTGAAAACAGTGCGTCCTAGAGAAAAAATGAATAAAATAAAATTAAAGAGAATTGAATTTCCAACAGATTTTATTTAGTGCATTTTTTCAATATCTGTAACAGTTTACGATTTACAAGCCTTTAAAAATTAACCTTCTTAATGGTTATACTTCAATAACCTTCTTACACGGAGAAGGTCAACTTTTGATGGACTTTAACGCCTAAAATGTTCAAAATTTTGAAAAAATGAACTACAAGGTGTACAAAATGAAAATCGGCTAAAATCTACAAAATTCAAATTTACCCTGTGGCTGAGTTTCATTTTGTACACCTAATAGCTTTGTTCCAAACAGTTTGAAACTCCTGGAGCATGCACAAAAGGCACGTAAAATTTGACGTCAGATGACTTCAGATTTGACGGACAAAAGATTTGAACGACGCGCATGCTCCTGGAGTTCCAAACCAATTACCAAACTACGGTTGGAACAAAACTAATAATTTTACTGTTTTATTTTAGTTTTTTTTTTTTTAATTATTACTTTTAGATATTTTTTTATCATCATTTTTATGCTAATGTAAGGTGCAGCTTATAAATAGCTTGTTTCGTATAAATTTTTAGTATGGACGGAAACTGTCGAGTTGTTTTCGGTTATTTCGAATATGTCGTGTTTTATTTTATGCTGGGTGCTTCGGGACTTATCGGCGTTTATTATGGATGCTTTAAGAAAGAAAAAAGCGTTTTCGAATACATGATTGGGAGCCATAAAATGGACGTTTTTCCCATTTTTATGTCGATTGTAGGAACGTTCATTTCTGGAGTTATGATGATCGGTTATCCATCCGAAGTTTACGTTTATGGAACTCAAATTTATGCGATGATATTCGGAATTATACTGGCGACCGTTCTTTTCGTAGTTTTTTACTTGCCATTTATCTATCAGCTTAAGTGTATTTCTTATTTTGAGGTATTTATTTCATTTAAAAAAGAGCAAAAATTGAAGAAAAATGTAATTAATTTCAGTATCTGGAAAGACGTTTTAACCACACGGTGAGATCTATTGCATCATTAACGTTCATCGTTTCTATGGTAACGAAGAAACCGATTTTAGGCGTTAAAGTCCTTCAAAAGTTGACCTTCTCCGTGTCAGAAGGTTATTGAAGTATAACCATTAAGAAGGTTAATTTTTAAAGGCTTGTAAATCGTAAACCGTTACAGATATTGAAAAAATGCACTAAATAAAATCTGTTGGAAATTCAATTCTCTTTAATTTTTACTCTATTCATTTTTAACTTCCTTAAAGAAGTTATTGCGATACCCTCGACGTCGGGTTTTTGGGGAAGGGTCTTCCAGACCCCGGAGGGTCAAATCGAATATTGATCTTTACCGATCTCAACTTTGTCTGTGGTGCCGGCCGGCCGGCCGGCCGTCCGTAGCATTTTTTTCCGGAACACTTTACGGCCACAGTTTTCATCCGATTTTCACCAAATTTTTACACAAATTTCTTTAGCCGGTGAAGAAGAATATGACGAGGGGATTTTTGAATTTCGAAAAAATGGCGGAGATATGTCTGTTTGAAATTTTAAAAAATTCGCTGCGGCCGAACCGTTAATCCGATTTTCAACAAATTTTCACCAATTACTCCTTATATTTTTTAAGAATTTTTGGTGCAAAAAATTGCCACTTTTTAATTACTATTTTTATTAGTAGGGAGAAATTTCGTACTTCTACGCTTTACGAGAGGCACATCCCTAGGCCAAAGAGCCCATTATTTCTACCTCGACACTTAGAAAATTTTTCGAAAAAAAGAACTTAAAAATTTTTCAAAAAAAATAAAAAGAAAAAAGAAAAAAAGAAAAAGAAGAAAAAACCCGGAAAATTTTTCGAAAAAAAAAATTTTTTTTACAAAAAAAAACTTAGAAAATTTTTCGAAAAAAAAAAAAAAAAAAAAAAAAAAAAGGAAAACCCGGAAAATTTTTCGAAAAAACTTAAAACATTTTTAAAAAAAAAGAACTTAGAAAATTTTTCGAAAAAAAAAAAAAAAAAAAAAAAAAAAAAAAAAAAAAAAAAAAGCCCGAAAAATTTTTCGAAAAAACTAACTTGGACTCCCTACTACATCCCCTTCCTTTATACTTTCGTTCCCTTATACTTCCCCCTCCATTATACTTCCCCCTCTGTTATACTTTCCCCTTCCTTATACTTTCCCCTCCGTTATACTTCCCCGTTCGTTATACTTCCCCCTCCGTTATACTTCCCCTTCCATATTATACTTCCTACTCCGTTATACTTCCCCCTCCGTTATACTTCCCCGTTCGTTATACTTCCCCTCGTTATACTGCTGCCCCCTCCGTTATACTTCCCACTCCGTTATACTTCTCCTCCCATATACTTCCCCCTCCTATAGATACTTCTCTTTAAGGAAGTTCCCGTCGGGGCCAGCTCCAGACTAGTACTTTCTCTAGGACGCACTGTTTTCAAGATAAATTTATTTCAAAAAAATTATTTTCCGAAAATGGTGCATCCTAGAAAAAAATAATTAAGTACAAATTTATAGAGAATTAAATTTCCTACAATTTTTATTTATTAGGTGTACAAAATGAAACTCAGCCACAGGGTAAATTTGAATTTTGTAGATTTTAGCCGAGTTTCATTTTGTACACCTAATATGTCAAATGCGCAAACCGTGGGTGCATGAATTGCGGGGTCAAAAGGGAAACATAACATAAGCTTTGTTTCAAACGCAGTTTGAATTTTCTGGAGCATGCGCAGAAGGATTTGCGAGTATAATTTGATTGTCATCTGACGTCAAATTTGACGTACAAACCCTTCTGCGCATGGCCCAGGAGTTTGAAACCGGTTTCAATAAGAGCTCCAGTCTTTTAACGATTGGAAAGAATCGTCTTTTGCCGACTGAAGGAATCGTCTTTTGCCGACTGGAAGTAATCGTCTTTTGCCGACTGGAAGTTTCCTCTCCCTACTTACCTTTTTAGGGCGTTCCCTTTCGGTGGTTCCAGTCGGGTGGCGCTATCTTCCCGCCACATTACCTTAGTTTTATCGACAGATGGCGCTTTTTGTTGGCGATTCTTCCGCTGTTTACAAAAATGAAAACTGTATAAAACAATGAAACTTTTTGGCTTTCAGTTTTTAAACGTTCCGATGGCAATTTATGTACCTTCTTTGGCCATCAATCAAATTAGCGGAATAAGCATAGTTAAGCTGTCCCCCGTCATCTGCTCTGTGTGCATATTTTACACTTCTTTGGTAGGTAAAACTTTTCGACTGTACGAATTTAATTCCGATATTACTAGGGAGGGTTTAAAGCAGTAGTTTGGAGTGATACTCTTCAAAATATGTTCACTTTTTCTGCACTTTTGGCAGTGACGATTTTGGGCGTAGAAAGCGTCGGAGGAGTTCGGAATGTTTACGAATCAAGTCTAAAAGGAGAGCGCCTTGAAATTTTTAAGTAATTAATTTTTCCAGATACTAAATAATATCTATTTTTAGCTTTGATTTTGATCCTTTTCAAAGGAATACGTTACCGACAGTGATTGTAGGAGAAACGATGATGTGGTTGGCAAAACTGGCAGGGAACGCGTCAGTTTTTCATCGTTTCGCGTCACTACCAAGCTACAGAGAAGGGAAGATAGTGGCCATCTTGTCTGCAATTTGTATCATCGTTGTCCAATCGATTTTGACACTGATCGGACTTGTTATTTATGCCAAATACCACAGTTGTGATCCGATTGCAATGAATAAAGTTGGTAAACCTGCCCAGCTTATCCCTTATTTTGTGACGGAAATCGGACGGGACTACCCGGGACTTGCGGGGATCTTCGTCGCCGGAATCGTAGCAGCTTCGTTAAGCACGATTTCTTCCTATTTCAATACAGCCGCTTGGTCGATTTATGAAGATTTCTTGAGACCCACCGGGAATATTTCTGACAAAAAAGCAAATCTAATCATGAAGGTTACTATTGCACTTTTTGGCGTTGGAACCACTGCTATGGTGTTCGTAATTGATAAGCTAGGAACAGTTTATCAAGTGAAAAGGACGATAAGAAGCATTACCGCCGCAATAACTTTCTACTTATTATCATTGGGTGTATTCGTACCATGGGCCAATACGACGGTAAGAAAAAGGAAAATGATCCATCCAGAAAGCATGTCCTCTGCAGAAAAACGGAGGAAAACTGGCTTTATAGTATACATTTTTCAGGGAGCGATTGTCGGCTCAATCGCGTCTCTGGTATCAACTACATGGCTTGTATCTGGAGCTCAGCTTGCTATAATTCGTGGAGATTTAAAATTTCCAGGAAAAGTCACATCTATTGCCGATTGCCGCATAAATTCTACGTCAAATTTTCATCCCAAGTTTGAATTTGTAAGCATCTCAAAATAGTAACTATTATCTTTTTTTAGTTCCACCGAATTCGGATACTCAGGTTATGGAACGATCGTGGAAGCAGCCGAAGATTTACCAATGGCGTTTAGAATCTCATATTTATACATGACTTTTATTGGTACAACCACTGAATTATAATCTAGCACTAGAATGGTATTGACCATTCTATTTGTGCTTATTTGTGCGTCTCGGGGGTTTTTGAGGGCAAAAACGGCGTTTTTGTGGTTTTTTCTACGTCCCAGAAGTGTTTTCGGGGCAAAAAACGCAAAAAAAATTTTCGACCTTTAAACCCGTTTTTCTCGCTTATTTGTGCGTCTCGGGGGTTTTTGAGGGCAAAAACGGCGTTTTTGTGGTTTTTTCTACGTCCCAGAAGTGTTTTCGGGGCAAAAAACGCAAAATAAATTTTCGACCTTTAAACCCGTTTTTCTCGCTTATTTGTGCGTCTCGGGGGTTTTTGAGGGCAAAAACGGCGTTTTTGTGGTTTTTTCTACGTCCCAGAAGTGTTTTCGGGGCAAAAAACGCAAAAAAAATTTTCGACCTTTAAACCCGTTTTTCTCGCTTATTTGTGCGTCTCGGGGGTTTTTGAGGGCAAAAACGGCGTTTTTGTGGTTTTTTCTACGTCCCAGAAGTGTTTTCGGGGCAAAAAACGCAAAAAAAATTTTCGACCTTTAAACCCGTTTTTCTCGCTTATTTGTGCGTCTCGGGGGTTTTTGAGGGCAAAAACGGCGTTTTTGGGGGTTTTTCTACGTCCCAGAAGTGTTTTCGGGGCAAAAAACGCAAAAAAAATTTTCGACCTTTAAACCCGTTTTTTCTCGCTTATTTGTGCGTCTCGGGGGTTTTTGAGGGCAAAAACGGCGTTTTTGGGGGTTTTTCTACGTCCCAGAAGTGTTTTCGGGGCAAAAAACGCAAAATAAATTTTCGACCTTTAAACCCGCTTTTCTCGCTTATTTGTGCGAAGGTAGTTCAAGAAGTTTAAAAAGTAACCGCTAGGTAGCGTAAACAAATGATAATAATTGGGTGGAACCGCCAGCCAATAGAAACGCATAATCACCGTCGTTTTCACCCCGGCGGTTGTTTCGAGTACCACAAGCTCGACGGTGCCGCTTTACAGCGGCTGTTTTGTCGTAATGGAAACATTTTTTTTCCTTCCAAGGCCATTCTAGTACAACCAAAATTAGAATTATTAAAAATTATTTTATATTTTTTAGGTTTTGCTTCTGGTATTCGTCCGTGGTATGCGTCTGGTATTCAGTATTCGTCCGAAGGTCACGGCAGGCGGACGTGGGATAACCTCTAACGGAGGCATTTTCATCTATATCACAGAGGCATTTTCATCTATATCACAGAACAACAAAAACTGTGTTATTGTTGTTCTGTGATCTATATATAAACTATGGAGAGCTGCAAAGGATGCTATGACCCACTGCCGAAAGACGGGAGTTTCGTCACGTGTACTGGATGCAAGGGAGGCTACCACTATGATAAATGTGCGGGACTCAAAGAATCATCTTATAAAGGAATGGGACCGGACAAAAAAGATAAGTGGAGATGTCGAGAATGCCGAGAATACCAGAGGTTTACTGCAATCATGGAAAAACAAATGGCAGGAGTGATGAAAACATTCGACTCGAAGTTCGACGAAATGCAGGAATCTTTTAAGTTTCAAACGGACAGGTTTGAGGAGTTATTTAAAGACATGAAAAAAGTATACGAAGAAAGTAAAAAACTACGGAAAGAAGTAAAGGATCTGCAGACGAAGAACGAAAAACATGAGCAGGAAATTGAATACCTCAAGAGCCAGGTCAACGACCTGAGTATATCAAATAGAAGAAACAAATTAGAAATAGAAGGACTGGATTTCGCGGAGGAAAACAAGAAGGAAAAAACTATGGAAGTTTTGAAGAGTCTGGACGTCAAAATTGAAGAAGACGACATCAGGGAAATACGAACATTCAAGAAGAAGACGTCAACAGTGATAACCATAGACTTCAAGGAACGGGAGAAAAAAGAAGAGATACTGAAAGCAGGAAAAAAGAAGAAATTGAGAGTAGGGCAAGTTATTAAAGATGCTGCGAACAAGGATTCCAAGGTATTTTTCAATGAAAGTTTAACTGTATATACTAAAAATCTCTTGAGAATTGTAAAGCTTAAAAGTAAAGAGTTAAATTACAAATATGTTTGGGTCAGTGGCGGTAGAGTCCTTGTAAGAAAAGATGAGAATCTACCAATAATTAAGATGTTCTCGGGTAATGATTTAAATAAACTTAAATGATAATGATAAGAGAAACAGAGAAATTTAACTTAAACTGTTGGAAGGATAACAGTCTCGGGAATCAGGAGAGAAGGTTATTATTTTTGTTTGTTTACATGTTAAAAGAAGCCAAGGATTTATTATTTGAGAAAATGGTCTTCTTAAAATTTTTCATTAATTATGGTGTCGGTGATTATTGTTTCTTATTACTTTGTAAATATATGTCTATAATAAAGGATTCTGTACTAACTGTGTTAATATTAATGTGTGTATCCCCGAACGTTAAGAATGATGGCTAGCTGGGACACAGAAGAAGAAGCGCAGTTTGATGTGCAGGATAGTGTAGAGGATTGGGTACGTGAGTATGCATTAAGTAGCGTAAATTCCTTTTCTATTATTCATTTAAATATCAGATCTATTAGGAAGAACTGGGATCAGTTATTAGTGGTGATAAGATTGCATAAAATAGATATTATAGTGTTGACAGAAGTTAATGTGCAAGAAAAGGATGTTCAGGATTGTTATAACATTGAGGGATATCACAGATTAATAAATTTAAGAGAAGAAAGAAGTGGGGGAGGAATAATCTTGTATATTAGGGAAGATTTAACTTTTAGGGAACTTAAGATAAAGGGGCGATTCTGTGAGGCGCTAGGTTGCAAGGTGCAAAAAAATAATATAGATCTTAATGTTTTAGCCTTATATAGACCACCATCCAAAACGTACAATTTAACAACAATGTTTTTAGAGGAGTGGAGAGAGATGCTTAAGGTGGGAACTGCAAAAGACAATCTATTGGTAATAGGTGATATCAATATAGATATCAAAAAGGCGGATAGTGTGTCAGAAAGATATTTAGAGGCACTGTACGAAAAAGGTTTAGTATCATATATTCAGGATTACACAAGAGAGGAAATTGCTGCAGGGAAACTATCAAGAACATGTATAGATCATGCATTTTTAAGGCTGAACAGATTTAAGGGGTCGAAGGTAGTGTCGGCTGTAATAAGGGAAAAAATTTCGGATCATTATATTATTGGGTTAGCAATCTTGCAGAGTGAAGTGGGTTTTGAGGTTGACAAGAAAAGAGTTCTTGTCAAATATAACATGGATAAAATAAATAAATTGGTAAATGAGACAAACTGGGAAACTAAGGAAAATGATCCGGATAGTTTTTATCAAATATGTGTGGAAAAATGGAGTATATCTACAACATGTCATGTGAAAAATTAACTATGGAAGAGGGCTACAAAAGAGGAGTTAAGGATAAACCATGGTTCAATGATGCTATTAAGAATTTAATGAGAAAAAGGGATAACATGTTTAGGAAACATAAGTCGAATCTAACAAGTATTAAATATAAAATGGAGTACAAAAAGCTTAGAAACATAGTGTGTATAGAGATAAATAGAGTAAAAAAGGAGTATTATTATGAAAAGATAAAGAAACATAAGTATGATTATAAAAAATTTGGGAAACGATAAATGAAGTGTCAGGAAAAAAACCGAAAATGGATGTAGATAAAAAATTTTAAGTAGCTTCAAAAATATTAACGAACAGGAAATAGCAGATAACTTTCTAAAAACTATACATGGAGAGTTAAACAAGATAAAACATGACTGTGGTAGGAAGGTCTGTTCTTTCAGGGATAGTGAGAATAGAGAGGATGTAGTATTCGAGTTGCCGAACGCTAAGCAGGATGAAATAAAGGAAATAATAAAAACCCTAGATAAAAAGCTCCTGGAATTGATGGAATTAGGATGGTTGATATACAAAGTAATATGGAAACATTTGCAAAGGTGATTACCAAGTTGATAAATCTGACAATCAAGACTGGAATATACCCTTCAGGGTTAAAAACCTCAATAATTAGACCAATATATAAGGCAGGCAAGTGTAGTGAGTATAAGAATTATAGGCCCATAAACATTCTAACTGCTGTCAATAAAGTAGTTGAAAAATATATAGACAATAAATTGTCGGATTACTTAGAAGAAAAAGATCTGCTTAATGACAGACAATATGCTTATAGGAAGGGTAGAGGGACCGAACAGTTATTATATGAATTTTGTGAAATAATAAATAATAAATTGCATAAAAATGTATATGTAGTGTGTTTTCGTGGATTTCTCCAAAGCATTCGAGACATTGGACCATCAAGAATTGATAAAAAGTATGGAAAAAATCGGAATAGGGGGTAAAGCTTTAAATTTAATGAAAACTATTTAGAAGGGAGAAAAATAACTGTGAGAGTAGGGGATAGCTTTAGTAAAACAATTAGTATGAATAGGGGGGTTCCCCAAGGCAGTACCCTAGGTCCCAAATTATATAACATTTATGTTAACGAAATAGAAAAAGTAATTGGTGCGGATGATGCATTCTTCTACGCTGATGATTCGGCTTTTATGGCATATCATAAAAATTATGATGAAGCAGTTGGAAAAGCCCAACAAAGTTTATGTCGATTAACAGAATGGGCACATGACAAAGGATTGAAAATTAACACAAAGAAAACAGTGGTGATGGTATTAAAAACCCCACAAATGCCAGGACATGTACCTACTAATTTGAAATGTCATGAATGTGATTGCATGCTCAATAAATATAACACTCGAAATTGTAATTGTCCAGTACTTCAAGAAGTGGAGTATTTCAAATATCTGGGGATTCTCATCGATCACAAGATGACTTGGGACCATCATTTAATGCATTTAAAAACTAAACTGAGATTTTGTCAAGCGAGAATATACCATTTACGTTGGTATATTCCGAAAACACTTTAATTATGGTTTACAAAGCAATCTTTGAATCCTTGTTACGATACGGTGTTGAATGCTACGGAAATGCAGCAGAAGGAAAAATAGGGGAAATTGAAAGAATAAAAACCAAAACACTAGAATACATAACTGGTTGTAAAGAAGGAATCAAAAATGAGAGGGAATGTGAGACATTGAGCACTTATAAATTTTATTTATTAAAAACAATTTTTCATTTATACGATGAATTTTATAAAATAGCGGTTAAAAAAGAAAATACAAAGGAAATGAGGGCAAATAAAAAATGTAGTGAACATTGTAAATAACGAGTATGGGAAGAGAGTAAAAAGTTATATGGCACCAAAAATACTGAATATAATACCGGAAGATCTTGTAAATAGGCAGAAGACTAAAGGAACAAAAATAAATTAAAAGAATGGCTAAGGAAGCACATTGTAAATAATAAAATTTAGGATAATTAGGTATAAGGTGGTGGTGGGTAGTAGTAGTATAATTAGATTAATAAATTAAAAGATTAATAAATTAATTAGTTTAAGCTCTGCCGTAGGAGGAATACGCAGGAAAATAATTTTTAAGTTAATAGAAAAAAAGAAAAATGTAAATAGTTTTAGGTAAAATGTGAACCGGCCGATAGGGCAACCTGGCCGGACGCTATGTGTAAATAATTTGTAAATGAAAATAAAAAAAAAAAAAAAAAAAAAAAAGTATGATAGTGGCAGTGTTGGTAAGCCTTCTGACTGGTACGCAGGATTTTTCGAAGCTCGACAGCGACCTTATTGTTCCTCAGCTACGATTTCTACTCCCGAAAAAGAATACACAAGCACTTTCTCCGAATCATGGAGATAACTGTTAGACTATCTTGATATACCTAAATAAAATGGCAGTTGACCTATTCGGCTATTCTTAACCAGAAAGAAAACGACTTCCTATCATCATCACCATTGTAGTAATTAGCCAATCAGGAGCCATGGCTGTCGAAAGATTTGGGTGCCATTTGCCAGTGAGATACAAACTCCTGGTTGTTAGCCCCCGATGCATTAATCTTTATATTTTCGCCGTAATTTAACACGTCATTGTAAACGTTCGTTTACTTTTTCTTTTATTTCTTACTCTCCTTTGAGAGTTCTACCTTTGGTTTGTTCAGGTTAGAGGGTGGCGAAATAAAAGAGAATAAAAATTTAACATTTATTACTGGTTTTTTTATGTACAAAATAATTTGGGTACCTTGGATTTTCTTCGGTAAAGATGAGACGGTCTGGACGCAAGATCGCAGGCTCCGTGATGGATGGTCGTAGTTGAGGACGTCTGGTCGATTCTTCTGATCGTTTTGCCGATTAATCGTCAATCGTCTTCAATCGTCAATTGCCTTTTGCCGACCAATCGTCAATCGTCTTTTGCCGACGGTTTTAATCGTCAATCTCCTTTTTGCCGACCAATCGTCAGACGTCAATCGTCAATCGTGTTTGCCAACGGGTTCTAATCGTCAATCGCCTTTGCTGATTCCTTGGTAGACTGGATGTAATCTTCGATCGTCTTTGCCGATGGTTCTAATCGTCAATCGTCTTTGTCGATTCCTTTCCGACTCCTTGCCGACTACTCTGTTACCAAGAGACGACTCGTCACGAACAGCCAATTATCTAGACTTCTATATCTAGGCCTTTATTACTGGTTCTTTTATGTACAAAATAATTTACCCAAATAGGTACCCACCTTGGATTTTCTTCGGTAAAGATGAGATGGCCTGGACGCAAGATCGCAGGCTCCGTGATGGATGGTCGTAGTTGAGGACGTCTGGTCGATTCTTCTGATCGCCGATTCCTTTGCAGACTGGATGTAATCGTCAATCATCTTTGTCGATTCCTAAGGCGATTGACTAGGTTATACTAGGTTTAGTCGCCTTTGCCGATCTCTCCCGTAAAACACACAACTTACTCACAAACCTTATGACTCACTACAACCACTCGGACTTAACTGACTGTCTCCTATTCGACGTTTCTGGGCTTTATATACCCTTTGGGGGTTTTTCCTCTCCCTACTTCCCTTTTCAGGGCGTTCCCTTTCGGTGGTTCCAGTCGGGTGGCGCTATCTTCCCGCCACATTACCTTAGTATGTTACTTTTATCGACAGATGGCGCTTTTTGTTGGCGATTCTTCCACTGTTTACACGACTGCCTCTATCATCATCATCACCATTGTAGTAATTAGCCCATCAGGAGCCATGGCTGTCGAAAGATTTGGGCGCCATTGGCCAAATGAGACAAATTGAACATCTGGTTAGAAGACTCAGCTCCCATATATCTCTAACACGTCATTCCTTCTAATTCATGTCAATATCATTTTGTTTTTATAGATTTCGTTCATTTCTATATATCATTTTATGATTCTCATATCATCATCGCGAGTGAAAAGGCAACCATTGAATATTTCGATTTCTCTTACCAAAAACAGGTAAAAGAATATTTTGATAACCTCATTTCATACATTGTGGCTAATTAGTGTATCAAATGTCGATAAAATGCGAGTTAAATTGAAACTTCATAGTTCGCAGTGGCAATATTGTAGCCGCTGAAGACTATTGGGGACGATTAACTTTTTTTTTAAATTAGTAGTTATATTTACAAGCTCTTTTCAGAGATGGATGAAAGTCGTAATTTATTCGGACCTGCAGAATATGCAGTGCTCTTCGTCATGCTGGGAGCTTCCGCACTCATCGGCGTTTACTTCGGATGCTACAAAGGTCAGAATACGGTTTCCGAATATATGCTGGGTGGTAAAAAAATGACCGTTTTTCCTATTATGATGTCGATAATTGCCAGCTTTATTTCCGGCATCGTACTCATCGGAGGACCTTCTGAAGTCTACGTCTACGGTACTCAAGCAACCGCGACTGTCTTCGGCGCTGCATTTGCGGCCGTCGTTATTAAGAAACTCTTTCTGCCATTCATATACGAACTAAAGTATTCCTCGTATTTCGAGGTAACATAGTTTTTCTTATAAATATAACAAACATGAAGAGTTTCAGTACCTAGAAATGCGATTCAATCATACATTGAGGTTGATGGGATCCATCATGTATATTATATCATTGGTACCTAATGCATTTTTTTATTCATAATTTTTTTAATTTTGATTCTTTTAAGATTCTATACGTTCCTGTGGTTATTTACGTACCTTCTTTAGCTTTTAATCAAGTCAGTGGTATAGGCATGACGACAATAGCGCCTATTCTTTGCGCAGTGTGCATATTTTACACGTCACTGGTTCGTTTTCGGAATGCAATTGAACAACTTAAAAAAATATTTAGGGAGGGTTGAGTGCGGTCGTTTGGTCGGATGCTCTTCTAAATTTATTCACGTTGGCAGCAGTGATAGCAGTGACGATTTTGGGTCTCGAGGCCGTCGGTGGTATCGGAATTGTTTACGACTACAGCCATAAAGGAGAACGCCTTGAAATTTTTAAGTATGGAAATATTTTCATTTTTTCAAAATTTTGAACATTTTAGGCGTTGAAGTCCATCAAAAGTTGACCTTCTCCGTGTAAGAAGGTTATTGAAGTATAACCATTAAGAAGGTTAATCTTTAAAGGCTTGTAAATCGTAAACCGTAACGTATTGAAAAAATGCACTAAATAAATCAGTTGGAAATTTAATTCTCTTTAGACGCACTGTTTTCAAGATAAATTTATTTTAAAAAAAAATTACACCTAATTTACGTGTGTTTTCTTTTAGCTTCGACTTCAACCCATTCATGAAAACACGTTTCCAACAACATTTGCTGGAGCGACCGTGTTCTGGTTAGGAAGTTTCGCCGGAATCCAGCATCTTATCAGCGTTTTTCGTCTTTGAAGAGCTTCAGTCATGGAAATTTAGTGGTCACCTGGACAATAGTCGGGATAATTTTTATGCAGTTGATTGTCACATTAGTTGGATTGATCATGTATACGAAATATATATGGATGCGATCCAATATTGAGGAAAGAAGTACGAAGATCTGGCCAGCTAGTAGCATATTACGTGGATGTTGCAAGCGAGTACCCGGGACTTTCAGGTCTATTTATCTCCGGCGTTGTCTCCGCTTCTTAAGTTCGATGTCGACTTTTTCAACACCGCCGCTTTTTCGATCTATGAAGACTTGTTGAAGGCGAATCTTCCGCGGGATATATCCGATCGGAAGGCCAATCTAATTATGAAAATGATAACTATCATTTTAGGCGTCCTGGCGACCTCCATGGTGTTCATCGTTGACAAGCTAGGGCCGATTTTACAAGTGGCCATCACACTTCATGGAATAACTAATGGAATATCGTTGTATATGTTCTCGTTAGGGATGTTCGTACCATGGGCAAATGCGAAGGTAACTATCCGGCACTCTGCTTTAGCTAATAATTGTAGGGTGCGATTTTTGGTACCGCCGCAGCTTTAGTAACCACCGCATGGATATCAGTTGGAGCGCAGCTTGCTATAATGCGTGGGGACTTACGATTCCCAGGGAAAACCACATCCATTGACGGCTGCCCTATTAATTCAACTCTTCATCTCCATTTGAAGTAATTGCTGACGAAATACGACGTCCAAAAATTAAAGACCGTTTGTATTTTGCCGCCGTACGTGCGAAGTTTTCTGCCAGATGGTAGCACTAGCTTGTAGCGGGAAGTTCCCCCTCCACATCGCAACTGGTCTCATCTCTATCCAGTGTTGCTACGGCAGCCGTTCGCGATGGACGTGCCGAGTCCCGCCGGTTGTGAAGTTCGCTCCGTCATCCGTTTCCTAAACGCGGAGAAACTTCGCCAGGTCGAAATTCATAGACGTTTGACGGCTATTTATGGCGATGAATGAGCGCTGCTGTTACGCTAATGTTACGAATGCTAATGTAGCCGTCAAACGTCTATGAATTTCGACCTGGCGAAGTTTCTCCGCGTTTAGGAAACGGATGACGGAGCGAACATCACAACCGGCGGGACTCGGCACCGGGACGTCCATCGCGAACGGCTGCCGTAGCAACACTGGATCAGATAGAGAGATGAGACCAGTTGCGATGTGGAGGGGGAACTTCCCGCTACAAGCTAGTGCTACCATCTGGCAGAATACTTCGCCCGTACGGCGGCAAAATACAAACGGTCTCCGGCGGGACTCGGCACCGGGACGTCCATCGCGAACGGCTGCCGTAGCAACACTGGATCAGATAGAGAGATGAGACCAGTTGCGATGTGGAGGGGGAACTTCCCGCTACAAGCTAGTGCTACCATCTGGCAGAATACTTCGCCCGTACGGCGGCAAAATACAAACGGTCTTTAATTTTTGGACATCCCTCGTATAAGTAATGCACAATCTCTTTCAGTTCCACCACGTTCGGACATCCGGGATATGGCACGATTGTAGAAGCCGCCGAAGATTTACCCAAGATATACCAAATCTCATATTTTTATTACAGCTTCATAGGTATACTTTTGGGAGTTTTAAGCCACACGGGCTTTCTTCGCGGAGATGCGTAGAACAAGTGTGGCTTAAGCCGGGTCCACACTGCGCGAGGCAGAACGGCCTCGCCTCACCTCGGGCTGCCTCGTGCGGAAAAATAAAACGGACGCGAACGCTCCTGCCTCGTGCGGAAAAATAAAAACGGACGCGAACGCTCCCGAGGCGGCGAGCTGAGGCAGTGATCCAGAAAAACCCCGAGGCAGTTTCAGTAGGGTGCTGTGCGTCAGCCGAGCGAGGCACGTTCAAACCCCGTCCACATTAAAACGAACCCGAGCACCGAATTCCTTTGATGTACCGACTCCAATCGGCTCGGCTGAGGCACGCCTCGGAACGCCTCGGACCTGGCTTCCTCGCCTCGGAAACTCGAACCGAAGCGAATGCCTCGCCTCGGATTGCCTCGCCTCGGCTGCCTCGCTCAGTGTGGACCCGGCTTTGGTCGATATTATGCTCTCTAAAAAATCCTATAATTTTAGGGTTTTTTGTCGGCATGGTGGCCGCCATCGTAAGCTTTTTAACCGGCAAGCAAGATATTTCAAAGCTTGACAGAAAGCTAATCGCCCCTTCATTGAGATTTCTACTCGAAACCAAAACTTAGCAGAATATTCGACAGCACCCACGGAAGAATTTCAAATGAACCGAAAAGTATAAAATAAAGTCGGGAGAGATTCGGCAATAAACGATGTACTTAAGCATTATGTACTAGTAAATAAATAGTAGTAAATTATGCTGTCTAAGAATGGACCTATCTGTATAGAAGGTTATATTTGATTGCTCTTATTTGTGTTCGTTATCATTAATTTACGATCCTATTCAAATCTTCGTTTGGTTTTCATTGAGGCTCAGTTATGGACGGAAGTGTTAACCGAATGGTCGAGTTGGGTGGTTTGAATATGCGGTCTTTTTCTCAATGCTCGGAGCCTCCGCTCTTATCGGCGTCTATTACGGATGCTTCAAAAAGAGCCAAGATACCGTTTCCGAGTATATGCTCGGTGGTAAAAAGATGCCTATTTTTCCAATTTCGATGTCGTTAATTGCAAGTTTCGTCTCGGGGATTACTCTTTTGGGTGTACCATCGGAAATCTACGTCTACGGCACGCAGCTGTATGCTATTAATTTGGCCATTCTTTTGGCAGCTGTGATCCTGAAAATATTCTATCTGCCTGTGATTTATCATCTAGAATCCACTTCTGTCTTTGAGGTTGGTTTCAGAAATCGTTAATTAAGCGAGGCAGCCAGAACGGCCTCCACTTGCCTCGGGCTGCCTTGTGCGGGAAACAGCCGGGTCCACACTGAGCGAGGCAGCCGAGGCGCAGTGTGGACGTGTTTCCGAGGCGAGGCAGCCAGGTCCGTGGCGTGTGGCAACCGAACCAACGGGAGTCGGTACATCAAAGGAATTCGGAAGGCTCCTGAACGCTCCCGAGGCGGTGAGCTGAGGCAGCAATCCAGAAAAACTTGTTTCAGTTCTTATGTCGGACCGTTGTCTGTGGTGAGTGTAGCATTTTCGAATCCCTTTAATGTTACCGACTCCCGTCGGCTCGGCAGCCACACGCTTCGGATACATTTCCACACTGAAGCGGCTGCCTCGCTCAATGTGGACCCGGCTGTTCTGTGTGACGAGTATCATCCATAACGCTGGAAGAGGTATGCTTGGAGGCAGGATAGAATGAAGATCTGACCCTTGTAGAATATTGAGCAATGAGTCAATATTCTCAGCAGCGAAGTATCAAACCAGAAACCTTCTCGCTCATCCTGCTTCCTAGCTTCATCTGGCTCCCAGCGTTCTGAATGTACGCCAAATTCTGGAAGGAACTGTTGGGCATCATATGATCAGCATCAAGATTTGACACTTATTTTTAGTATCTCGAAAGGAGGTTCGACCATAGAACGAGATCACTCGGTTCTCATATACGCACTTTCTTTGGTAAAAAATTGTCCATTTTAAACGTTTCAATATAATTTTCTTAAGGTTTTATACGTTCCTGTCGTTATATACGTACCTTCATTAGCCTTCAACCAAGTTACCGGGATGTCCATAAATAAACTGGCTCCAATAATATGCGCAGTCTGCATATTTATACTTCTCTGGTATGTAGAAATGAGAAGGAAGAGGTTGAACTGTTGTTTCAGGGAGGTTTGAAAGCGGTCGTTTGGTCAGACGCGCTTCAAAGCATGTTTACGTTGGCCGCTGTTTTGGCTGTGACGATATTAGGTCTGATCAGCGTCGGAGGATTCGGGAACGTTTACGAAGCGAGTCTTAAGGGAGAGCGACTGGAACTTTTTAAGTACAAATTTATTATTTTAAGTGTGAGAACAATTTTTATTTTAGCATGGACTTGGATCCGTTTAAGAGGACGACCTTTCCTGCGGTCGTTATCGGGTCGACTATCGTATGGTTGCGTTTTTCGCCGTCCATCCTGGAACCTATCAGCGTTTCGCAGCACTTCCGAGCTACACCCACGCCAAACGTGTCTGACATGGATGGCGTTCGGCTTATTTTTCGTTAAATCGATTATGACACCAGTCGGTCATAATTTATACGAAATACCACGGATGCGATCCGATAATAAGAAGATCAAAAAACCTGGACAGTTGCTTCCGTTCTACGTAATGGACGTCGCGCGGAACTTTCCGGGACTTTCCGGCCTCTTCCTTTCCGGAGTCGTCTCGACAGCGTTAAGCACGATCGACCTGTCTTAACACGGTCTCTATGACACTTTTCGAAGACTTCATAAAACCGATCGTACCATGGGAAATACCCGAAAAAAGAGCAAACCTCATTATGAAAACTACAACTATCGTTTTAGGCGTTATCAGCACAGCTTTGGTATTCATCGTTGAAAAATTGGGACCGATCTTACAAGTCGCCATCACGTTTAACGGCCTCACAACTGGAATTTCGTTGTTTCTCTTCTCATTAGGGATGTTCGTCCCATGGGCAAACTCAAAGGTACGAGGGATGTCCAAAAATTAAAGACCTTTTGTATTTTGCCGCCGTACGGGCGAAGTATTCTGCCAGATGGCAGCACTAGCTTGTAGCGGGAAGTTCCCCCTCCACATCGCAACTGGTCTCATCTCTATCTGATCCAGTGTTGCTACGGCAGCCGTTCGCGATGGACGTCCCGAGTCCCGCCGGTTGTGATGTTCGCTCCGTCATCCGTTTCCTAAACGCGGAGAAACTTCGCCAGGTCGAAATTCATAGACGTTTGACGGCTATTTATGGCGATGAATGAGCGCTGCTGTTACGCTAATGTTACGAATGTTATAAATAGCCGTCAAACGTCTATGAATTTCGACCTGGCGAAGTTTCTCCGCGTTTAGGAAACGGATGACGGAGCGAAACATCACAACCGGCGGGACTCGGGACGTCCATCGCGAAACGGCTGCCGTAGCAACACTGGATAAGAGAGAGACCAGTTGCGATGTGGAGGGGGAACTTCCCGCTACAAGCTAGTGCTGCTATCTGGCAGAATACTTCGCCCGTACGGCGGCAAAATACAAAAGGTCTTTAATTTTTGGACATCCCTCGTATTTCAACCAAACGCCACCCCATTTTTATTTACTATTTAGGGTGCTATTTCTGGAACAATCGTCGCTCTAGTGTCTACATCATGGCTGGCATTCGGAGCACAACTGGCAATTATACGCGGTGACCTACGATTTCCTGGAAAAGTTACATCGATTGCTGAATGCCCCATCAATTCTACATTACATCTTAATTTAAAGTAATTTTTTACAATGCCCAGTTACAGTAAGCTTAATTTGATTTCAGTCAAACGGAATTTGGCAACCCTGGGTATGGCACGATAGTAGAAGCTTCAGAGGATTTGCCAATGCCTTACAGAATATCATATCTGTATTTCAGCTTTATAGGTAGATATTAGAACGTTTTAGCTTATTTTTTTCGTGTTAAGCCAATGCGCTGCGGGATTCGTTAACGTGTAGTTGCAAAGCGAAAGTTTATGAAATAGTTTCTCCCGCGATTTAAGATTAAGTTATCGACCGCTTGGAGCGCTGTTTCTACACTTAGGGAGGTTTAGGAAAACTCGCGGACGTCTCGCTCAGCTCTTGATAGGGATGGGTATCGATAGTCAATACTATCGATATTTTTCTTCCGATATCAGATTTTTCCATCGATACTGTCCCTTCCGATTTATCATATCGATATTAGAGGCACAATAGTCGATGTTCGATTTTTTAATTTTTATTTAAAATTTAAGGGGAGTATTCATATTTTGAAAATTTTTTAGTGATTTTTTTTATTTTTTTAAATTGAAGTTTAACCTTTTCCGCGTCTACTGTAAAAATTTTGTGATGTTTTGACAAGTAGAAGTGGTCCAAAAAATTTTGAAAAAAAATTCGACATATGATTTTACCTTCCAGGTCTGACTACATTGAAAGATCACTTCATTGTTATGATTATGAAAACTCTTCTTTATGATTTAAATTCTCCAAGTCCTCATTTATTTAAAATGAATATTTATAATACTTTTAATGACCATTAATCCTTTAATCCTAATCATAATCCTTTGACTTACCACGAAAACTCTAAATGATATTAGGTACTGAAAAAAATAGACATGACACACACATAGGGATAATTGAGCCAATAATAAAAGTAAATACGTATAATGTATATATAGTATGTATATAATTTAGACATTATAATTTAATTTAGAAATCGCAATAAACAACTAAAATTCTCCCGCACGGACCGCACCGTAAGACGACTTCCCTCGGTATCTTTGTTGTCTATCGGTCATTTGTACCAACTTTTTATTTTTTTCCTTTTTTCCCTTCCTCTAACAGGGCGGGATTCTAAGTCAAATCGATAGGAAGAAAAGAAAAATCGATCGAGAAACAGTGAAGAACGAAAAAATTCCCGGCCCGCCCGGGCGAGTTTCGGTTTTTCCCTTCTCCTGAAAGTTACGTTTCGGACACTCATGTACCTTTTTCTCGAGTTTCTACTGGACCGAATGAGCTCAAATTTTTTGGGAACTTATAATCGCTTATTTTAAATTTAAGGACAGCCGTTTTTAGAAATGTTTGATAGAAAAAATTTAAAAAATTCTAACAGGAGAAAAAAGTGGACTTTTTTTTTTCAAAATTTTGAATTGGTGTAAAAAATTTTAAAATTAAAATTTCAAAACCGCCGTCCTTAAGTCTTTATTAACTATTCAAGAATATACAGTAAAAATTTGGAGTCATTTGGATGGGTGGTTTTCCAGAAAAAGGTACATAAGTGGACATGGTTTCCCATAAGGATAAAGTCATGTAATACTCCCCTTAAAGAAGAAAAAAACTGATAAAAAGATACTAAATGAAATTGAACGTAATCCTTTTGCTTGGGTTTGGTATTTGGAAACTGTAATTGTATTGGCAGCATTGGTAACGGTAGTACCAACCCGCCGGTATCCTAACTGTTTCATCATACTTATCAATTTTTTTTGTATTTGGAAACTGGATGTGGATTATCTTCACGCCTTTAGTCAAGAAAACGAGAGAAGTAAAAGATGTTTAAAATATAGGTTGGATTTTGATAGTGAATAGCAAAAGGCGTTAGTTAATAAATTTTTTTACAATATCGATATATCGATATTTCAAGCCGATAATATCGCCATCGATATTTCCTTCCGATATTGGTTCCGATACCAATATCGATATTTTTGTTTCGATATCGAGCTCTTGAGCATTATGTGGACGATTTGATCCGTAAGTTTTGAATCACGAAGAATCCTCGCAATGAGCGGTCTCTAGCGCCCATCAAATGAAGTTTTTGTTTTCTAAATCTATGAAACGATTCAGCTGGCATTACAACTCGCGCAGTGTTAACCGCTAGATAACGAGGAAAAACTGTATGCCATCTATTAGGTGTACAAAATGAAACTCGGCTAAAATCTACAAAATTCAAATTTACCCTGTGGCTGAGTTTCATTTTGTACACCTAATAAATAAAAATTGTAGGAAATTTAATTTTCTATTACTTAATTTTTTTTCAAGGATGCACCATTTTCGGAAAATAATTTTTTAAAAATAAATTTATCTTGAAAACAGTGCGTCCTAGAGAAAAAATGAATAAATAACAATTAAAGAGAATTAAATTTCCAACATATTTTATTTAGTGCATTTTTTCAATATCTGTGACGGTTTACGATTTACAAGCCTTTAAAAATTAACCTTCTTAATGGTTATACTGCAATAACCTTCTTACACGGAGAAGATCAACTTTTGATGGACTTTAACGCCTAAAATGTTCAAATTTTGAAAAAATGAACTAGTAGGTGTACAAAATGAAACTCGGCTAAAATCTACAAAATTCAAATTTAAACTGTGGCTGAGTTTCATTTTGTACACCTAATAAATAAAAATTGTAGGTTTAATTCTCTATTTTGTACTTAATTATTTTTTTCTAGGATGCACCATTTTCGGAAAATAATTTTTTTTAATAATAAATTTATCTTGAAACAGTGCGTCCTAGAGAAAAATGAATAGAATCAAAGTTAAAGAGAATTAAATTTCCAACAGATTTTATTTAGTTCATTTTTTCAATATCTGTAACGGTTTACGATTTACAAGCCTTTAAAAATTAACCTTCTTAATGGTTATACTTCAATAACCTTCTTTCACGGAGAAGGTCAACTCTTGATGGACTTTAACTCCTAAAATGTTCAGCTAAAATTTACAAAATTTACCCTGTGGCTGAGTTTCATTTTGTACACCAATAATATTTATTGAAATTCTGTTGACGGTGTTCCATGTTTTTAGGTTTTGCTATCGGTATGATAGTTGCTGTGCTTGTCAGCCTTTTAACAGGAGTTCAGGACATTTCAAAATTAGATCGAAAACTGATAGTGCCACAACTGCGGTTCTTATTTCCAGAAGAGAAGAAAAGCACGACGGAACCTCAAGTGTACTCGATGGTACCTCTCGATGAAAACGCCGAAAAATGATTACAATGATGAGTTGCACGACGGAACCTCAAGTGTACTCGATGGTACCTCTCGATGAAAACGCCGAAAAATGATTACAATGATGAGTTAACTCTTTTGTAATCGTACTGAAGAACGAATAACGGCTTTACATTTAGCTGAATCAATACAACGATTAACGAAACTAAAGAGTTTCACTATCTAAAATAAAAAAAATGAATGTAGCGTAAGTACATGTGGGATCTTGAACAAAAGTGAAGAGCTGGTGATTTTGGAAATCCTGCATTCCTAACTATCGAAGATTCGTCGTCATTCGTCGATAGGGATGGGTATCGATAGTCGATATTATCGGATATCGATATTTTCCTTCCGATATCCGATAATTTTACATCGATAGATATTTTATAATATCGATATTAGAGGCACGATAGTCGATATTTTCTCATTTCTATTTAAAATTTAAAGAAGAAAAAAAAAACTGATCAAAAGATACTAAATGAAATTGAATGTAATCCTTTCGCTAGGGGTAGGATTGTTTGGAAACTGTAATTGTATTGGCAGCATTGGTAACGGTAGTTGGTACCCGCCGGTTACCGCAACCGGTACTGCCTCCTAAGTGTTTCATCAGACTTATCAATTTTTTTTGTATTTGGAAACTGGATGTGGATTTATCTTCACGCCTTTAGTCAAGAAAACGAGAGAAGTAGAAGACAATATGTTTAATTTTTTTACAAATATCGATATATCGATATTTCAAGCCCGATATAATATCGCCATCGATATTTCTTTCCGATATTGGTTCGGAAACTATATCGATACTTTTGTTTCGATGTCCCATCCCTATTCGTCGACGACGAATCGTCCGAGATCCCTCCATATCCCACCAATTTATTTACCTCAAACAATATTCGTTGATTCATCATTTTGTAAAGCCATTTTTTTTTAAATTTATTTTGAAAACTTAACTAGCAAGCTAAGATGTTTTATCTGAAAAAAAGGTACCTGTTAATAATTCTTAAATTTATTTGATCCTACATATAACTTCTGTTCCTTTTTGGCCAATAAGTTTTCTTTTCGGACTTTCAGATAAAACTGGTTTATCTGTAAAAATGAAAGAATTAAAAAATAGTTTTTGAAGTGTTTTTACAGATCTGTTGAGAGTTTCAATGCTGAAGCAGATGAGCCAAACTCGAGTTTGGAGTGCCAAAGTTTTTATCCAAAGTAAGACGACGCTTAAAAAATGTCGGTTTGGATACCAAATAATGGAATAAACAATTCCATAAGTGTTAAAAGTATTTCCATTATGTTTAAACCGAAAGCGAAAGTTACTGGAATCTGAAATCTGATTTTCATTACAAACAGTACCGCTTAAAACCAGAAGATAGCGGCATGAGTAGCAAAGCAGGACAAAAATAGTGTTCCAACCGCAATTTGAAACATATTAGGTGTACAAAATGAAACTTGGCTAAATTCTACAAAATTCAAATTTACCCTGTGGCTGAGTTTCATTTTGTACACCTAATAAAAAAATTGTAGGAAATTTAATTCTCTATAAATTTGTACTTAATTATTATTATTTTTTTTTTTTTCGGAAAATAATTTTTTTTAAAATAAATTTATCTTGAAAACAGTGCGTCCTAGAGAAAAAATGAATAAAATAAAAATTAAAGAGAATTAAATTTCCAACAGATTTTATTTAGTGCATTTTTTCAATATCTGTAACGGTTTTACGATTTACAAGCCTTTAAAAATTAACCTTCTTAAAGGTTATACTTCAATAACCTTCTTACACGGAGAGGTCAACTTTTAATGGACTTTAACGCCTAAAATGTTTAAAATTTTGAAAAAAGGAACTACTAGGTGTACAAAATGAAACTCGGCTACAATCTACAAAATTCAACTTACCCTGTGGCTGAGTTTCATTTTGTACACCTAATAAATCGTTTGTCCGTCAAATCTGAAGTCATCTGACGTCAAATTAGACGTGGAAATCCTTCTGCGCATCAGGAGTTTCAAACTGCGGTTGGAACATAGCTTATACCTTGATTCCCATTTTTCGGCCATGATAGTCATTTTTTGGAAGTTTCGTCTTATTTTGAAAATCTCATCTTTTCTCATTTTTGATAAGGGAGGCGTCCAAAATAGAAACTTGTGACTTAAAAGAACGCAGAAAACTATAAAATTCATTTCCAGGACGATCACTGGTACGATTTTATACGTTTTGTACGCTTTTATCAAAGCAGAAGAGAGCCTGAAGAAAAAATTTAAGGTCGCAGAAGTTTAAACCGCAGTTTGAAACTTCTGGAGCATGCGCAGAAGGATTTGACGTCGTTCAAATCGTTTGTCCGTAAAATCTGAGGTTATCTGACGTCAAGTTTGACATAAAAATCCTTCTGCGCATGCTCCAGGAGTTTTAAAACAGTTCCAAACTGAGAGAGAGAGAGAGAGAGAGAGAGAGAGAGAGAGAGAGAGAGAGAGAGAGAGAGAGAGAGAGAGAGAGAGAGAGAGAGAGAGAGAGAGAGAGAGAGAAGAGAGAGAGAGAGAGAGAGAGAGAGAGAGAGAGAGAGAGAGAGAGAGAGAGAGAGAGAGAGAGAGAGAGAGAGAGAGAGAGAGAGAGAGAGAGAGAGAGAGAGAGAGAGAGAGAGAGAGAGAAGAGAGAGAGAGAGAGAGAGAGAGAGAGAGAGAGAGAGAGAGAGAGAGAGAGAGAGAGAGAGAGAGAGAGAGAGAGAGAGAGAGAGAGAGAGAGAGAGAGAGAGAGAGAGAGAGAGAGAGAGAGAGAGAGAGAGAGAGAGAGAGAGAGAGAGAGAGAGAGAGAGAGAGAGAGAGAGAGAGAGAGAGAGAGAAGAGAGAGAGAGAGAGAGAGAGAGAGAGGAGAGAGAGAGAGAGAGAGAGAGAGAGAGAGAGAGAGAGAAGAGAGAGAGAGAGAGAGAGAGAGAGATAGAGAGAGAGAGAGAGAGAGAGAGGAGAGAGAGAGAGAGAGAGAGAGAGAGATAGAGAGAGAGAGAGAGAGAGAGAGAGAGAGAGAGAGAGAGAGAGAGAGAGAGAGAGAGAGAGAAGAGAGAGAGAGAGAGAGAGAGGAGAGAGAGAGAGAGAGAGAGAGAGAGAGAGAGAGAGAGAGAGAGAGAGAGAGAGAGAGAGAGAGAGAGAGAGAGAGAGAGAGAGAGAGAGAGAGAGAGAGAGAGAGAAGAGAGAGAGAGAGAGAGAGAGAGAGAGAGAGAGAGAGAGAGAGAGAGAGAGAGAGAGAGAGAGAGAGATAGAGAGAGAGAGAGAGAGAGAGAGAGAGAGAGAGTAAAAAAATTAAGTATAGAAATAATATAAATTAAATTTCCATCAAAAAGTATTTAGCACAAACCTTGCTAAAGCGATCGGTTTCGGAGTTATGAGCCGTCAAAAGTTTTTGTTGTTTTTTCCTTTCTTAACGAAAAGGATATCTTGACTCCCTCTCTTTATAATAGCTTTGTTCCAACCACAGTCTTAAACTGGTTGAAACTTCTGGAGCATGCACAGAATGATTTGGACATCAAATTTGACGTCGAATCGTTTGCCCGTCGAATTGGACGTCCAAATCCTTCTGCGCATGCTCTGGGAGTTTCAAACCCGTTTCAAACTGCGGTTGGAACAAAGTTTTAGTCATTTATAAATTTTCAGATACTCACGAAAGATTATAAACGCCTTTTATAACATCCGGTGTTGTTGTAAAATGATAAGCCCTAAATACAAAAAAATAAAAAATAAAATATTTTCTATTTTTAATTTTTCTAAATGTTCTTGAGGCCTCCAAAAGGTCGAAATTAAATAAAAATTAATTATTGTGACATAATAACAAAAAGTAGAGAGCATAGTAAACAATATAGAAATGAGACATGGTGAACCCTCGTTTTTTGAAGACTTTTCAAAACGTGTGAAAATAACTTCGAAATCAAAGTAAAAATAGTGAAGGCCGACAATCAAATGAAGAAATTGAACGGATCTCCCGAAGAATCTGGGAAGCGGGTAGATTCCGGCGAAGTAGCCGAAAAAAAGTGAAACTCCAAAGACCTCCATCAAATAAACTACAAGAAAAAACATCGAATTTTTAGTGTTAATAATAAAAATGGACAATCGATTAAAAGTTATAAATTAGAGCTAAAAGTCCTGATAATTATTGAAAGGAAAATGGTGGGCTTAAAAGGGTTATTACGAAAAAAACCCACCATTTACCACAATTTCCCAAACTTGCCGACATTTTATGGAAAAAGACTCGGCACATTGCACTGCCTTCTAAATAGCTATTGTAGGGGTCATTATAACGCTAATAAATACTTATAAGTAAATACGAAAAAAAATCGATTTCCAAAAATTTTTAACATTTTAGGCGTTAAAGTCCATCAAAAGTTGACCTTTTCCGTGTAAGAAGGTTATTTAAGTATAACCATTAAGAAGGTTAATTTTTAAAGGCTTGTAAATCGTAAACCGTTACAGATATTGAAAAATTGCACTAAATAAAATCAGTTGGAAATTCAATTCTCTTTAATTTTTATTCTATTCATTTTTTCTAGGACGCACTGTTTTCAAGATAAATTTATTTAAAAAAAAATTATTTTCCGAAAATGGTGCATCCTAGAAAAAAATAATTAAGTACAAATTTATAGAAAACTAAATTTCCTACAATTTTTATTTATTAGGTAAAATGAAAGTCAGCCACAGGGTAAATTTGAATTTTGTAGATTTTCACCTTCTCCGTGTAAGAAGGTTATTGAAGTATAACGATTAAGAAGGTTACTTTTTAAAGGCTTGTAAATCGTAAACCGTTACAGATATTGAAAAAATGCACTAAATAAAATCTGTTGGAAATTTAATTTTATTTAATTTTTATCTTATTCATTTTTTCTCTAGGACGCACTGTTTTCAAGATAAATTTATTTAAAAAAATTATTTTCCGGAAATGGTGCATCCTAGAAAAAATAATTTAGTACAAATTTATAGAGAATTAAATTTCCTACAATTTTTATTTATTAGGTGTACAAAACAATTTGTTTGTAAATTATTACCACTAAATTTTTTTGTTTTGTTCCAACCGCATTTTGAAACTGGTTTGAAACTCCTGGAGCATGCGCTGAAGGATTTGGACGTCAAATTAGACGTCGTTCAAATCGTTTGTCCGTCAAATCTCAAGTCACTTAGTCACCTGACGTCAAATCCTTCTGCGCATGCTCCAGAAGTTTCAAACTGCGGTTGGAACAAAGCTAATATTAAATACGCCTTAAAACAGAATGATGTACTTAATATGACTCATAAAAAAAATTTAAATATAAATGTTATTTACATATTTAACCTTTCTGTAAATTAAAACAAAAATCAACATTCTTGTATTAGACAAGTATCAAGATTTAGATATGATTCAGTCGTTAAAAAGAAGAAGGGTAACGTGGGTAAAAAAAAAACTGGAAGGGGCGAGAGCAATATGGCCCCTCCGCCATTTTGGAATTCCTCACAAATAGAAAGAAACGATTTTTGAAATATTTGATTAGGATTTAAGTTTTTGAGAGGTAAAAAAGGGCACATCGTGACGGAATCTGGCCCAGGGCGTTCGATCAAGAACGGTGACATCATCAATGACCTCAACAGGTCGTCTAGCATGGCAACATTGTTTGATAACACGTTATCAAAATTTGATAAGACATGATAGGTGATAAGAAGAGTAAACTTCATAAGAACATGAAATGGCTTTACCTTCAGTAAAACATATAATTTTGGTCCTTTCTGGCAAGGGGGGTGTCGGAAAATCGACTGTTAGCTCTCAACTGGCCCTTGGTTTTAAAGAAAAGGATATAAGGTGAGTTTTTTTAGTTTTTGTTCTTTTTTTAAATGAAGTTTTAGGTTGGAGTTTTGGATATTGACCTTTGCGGTCCAAGTATTCCTTTTTTGTTAGGAGTCGAGGGCTCTCCGGTTCATCGATGTCCTGAAGGTTGGGTTCCGGTTTATGTGGACCGTGAGCAGACGCTGGCTGTGATGTCCATCGGGTTTCTTCTCGCTAATAAAACCGATAGCGTCATTTGGCGTGGGCCTAAAAAACAGCGATGATCAGGCAGTTTATCAGTGACGTCTATTGGCAGGAATTGGATTATTTGATTATAGACACTCCTCCTGGAACTTCAGACGAACATATTACTGTCGTAGAATGTCTAAAGTAATTAAAACTCATCAAATTAATTAGGGATATCTCGAAAAAACCTTCGCAGCCTGGGATTAGAAACCTTCTATTTTTTGGGGCTTTACCTCAATTTTTTCGGGGCCTCCCAAAAAAGACGATGTTTCAATCAAACCATTTAAAATCTCATATTCAGACGATGTAAGCGTTAAAACACCTATTCATCGTATTTTTGGGCGTTTCCACCATTTTTTGGTCCAAGAAACCTTCCATTTTTTGGGGCTTTTCCTCAATTTTGGTCTCCCAAAAAAGACGATGTTTCGATCAAACCATTTAAAATCTCATATTCAGATGAAGTAAGCGTTAAACACCTATTGACCGTATTTTTGGGCGTTTTCCACCATGTTTTGGTCAAAGAAACCTTCTATTTTTTGGGGCTTTTGCTCAATTTTTTCGGGGCCTCCCAAAAAGACGATATTTTGATCAAACCATTTAAAATCTCATATTCAGACGATGTAAGCGTTAAAACACCTATTTACGGTATTTTTGGGCGTTTTCCACCATTTTTTGGTAAAAAAAAACCTTCTTTTTTTGGGGCTTTTTCTCAATTTTGGTCTCCCAAAAAAGACGATGTTTCGATCAAACCATTTAAAATCTGATATTCAGACGATGTAAGCGTTAAAACACCTATTGACCGTATTTTTGGGCGTTTTCCACCATTTTTTGGTCAAAAACCTTCTATTTTTTGTGGCTTTTCCTCAATTTTTCGGGGTCTTCCAAAAAAGACGATGTTTCGATCAAACCATTTAAAATCTCATATTCTGACGATGTAAGCGTTAAAACACCTATTTACCGTATTTTTGGGCGTTTTCCACCATTTTTTGGTCAAAAAACCTTCTATCTTTTGGGGCTTTTCCTCAATTTTTTTGGGGTCTCTCAAAAAAGACGATGTTTCGATAAAACCATTTAAAATCTCATATTCAGAGGAAGTAAGCGTTAAAACACCTATTTACCGTATTTTTGGGCGTTTTCCATCATTTTTTGGTCTAAGAAACCTTCCATTTTTTGGGGCTTTTGCTCAATTTTTTCGGGGCCTCCCAAAAAGACGATATTTTGATCAAACCATTTAAAAATCTCATATTCAGACGATTTAAGCGTTAAAACACCTATTGAACGCTGTGAGACCCTCCTTGATGTTTTTTCATTCCAGAGATCGTTGTGATGGCGCAGTTCTTGTAACGACCCCGCAGACAGTTTCGCTGGAAGACGTCCAAAAAGAAATAACTTTCTGCAAAAAAACTGGAGTCAACATCCTCGGATTCGAAAAGGGGGTATGATGGTTTTTAAGTGAGTTGCTTTGCAAATTTTTCGTTGTTAACAACGGTTTTCGGTTTTTCGCTTTATCTCGGAAACCGTCGCTCAAAACGAAAAAATGTCATAAGTAAAAGTTGTAGGTACTGAAATTTACTACAAAAAAGACATCATTGGTTTTTTTGTCAGAGCAATACTTAAGGAGATATGAGGGTTCTTAAGTGAGTTGCTTTGCAAATTTTTCGTTGTGAGCAACGGTTTTCGGTTTTTCCCTTATCTCGGAAACTGTTGCTCGAAACGAAAAGATGTCCTAGGTAAAAGTTGTAGGTACAAAGATTTCCTACAAAAATTTCTTTATCCATTATTTGCGTAGGAGCAATATTTAAGGAGTTATGAGGTTAAAAGTAATAATCCTACTGAGCCTGTCTGAAAACTTAAACCTTCATATCTCCTAAATATTGTTCTGACGGAAAAAACCAATAAGATATTTTATGTAGTAAATTTTCGTAGCTACAACTTTTACTTAGGATATTTTTTCGTTTTGAGCGACGGTTTCCAAGATAGAAGAGAAAAACCGAAAACCGTTGCTCACAACGAAATATGTACAAAGCAACCAACTTAAGACACGAAGAATACCTTGAATATCCCACTTCAAGGTCAAGGGAGGATTTTCAAGGAGAGGAGGGTTCCTTAAGACACGAAGAATACCTTGAATATCCCACTTCAAGGTCAAGGGAGGACTTTCAAGGAGAGAAGGGTTCCTTAAGACATGAAGAATACCTTGAATATCCACTTCAAGGTCAACTGAGGATTTTCAAGGAGAAGGGTTCCTTAAGACATGAAGAATACCTTGAATATCCCACTTCAAGGGCAAGGGAGGATTTTCAAGGAGAGAAGTGTTCCTTAAGACATGAAGAATACCTTGAATATCCCACTTCAAGGTCAAGGGAGGATTTTCAAGGAGAGAAGGGTTCCTTAAGACACAAAGAATACCTTGAATATCCCACTTCAAGATCAAGGGAGGATTTTCAAGGAGAGAAGGGTTCCTTAAGACACAAAGAATACCTTGAATATCCCACTTCAAGATCAAGGGAGGATTTTCAAGGAGAGAAGGGTTCCTTAAGACATGAAGTATTCCTTGAATATCTCACTTCAAGGTCAAGGGAGAATTTTCAAGGAGAGAAGGGTTCCTTAAGACTTGAAGAATACCTTGAATATCCCACTTCAAGGTCAAGGGAGGATTTTCAAGCCTGAACACCCGTTTCATCAGCTTTTTGAGCTACCAGCCCTCAAAAGGGTGTTCGAGCGACGACATATGGGCCATTTTCTTAAATTTTTGGTGTAAAAACACCCGTTTCATCAGCATTTCGAGCTATCGGCGGCGCCCAAATGGGTGTTCGAGCGACGTCTTATGGGCCAATTTCCTCAATTTTTGGTGTAAAAACCCCCGTTTTGGTGTTTGGGTTTTTTTTGACCCCATATAGGGAAAAAATTTACAATAAGTCAGAGTCCTTGATCACCGACAGATCGAAGATAAGGAAACTCACAAGGTTCAAGAAAAAAAGCAAAATATTGTGAATCCATTTATCTGTAAAAGTTCTATACAATATTTACAAACTTTACAGAAACCTTTTTTTTTACTCTTTTTTTTTAATTTAAATTTTTTTCTCTTTTTTTTAACGTTTTCTTTCAGTTTAATCTCACTTTTAAGACTAAAAGACCTTATACACAAAATACAATAATTATAAATTATTAATAGATTTGTACAATGATTAAAAAAACAAAAAAAAATCTCCTTTTTAAATGATACGAGTTTAAAAACACTGAGATCGAATCATTCATCAACCTTAATTTTATGTTCATTGGGCGAGATTCAGGATTTTAACGAGAAAATTCTTGTTCCATTTTTTAAAAATTATTTTATAGGAACTACTCTCAGAAAAAAGCAATCGGGGAAAAGGGATGGGGTGACTACAATAAATAAATAAATTAAAAAGAAAAAAAATAATAAAAACAGAAAAAGGCACTAAATAAAATAAAACGGCCAAAGGATATCATGCTCCATCCTTGATTTAAGTACAATTTTTTAAATTATTTACAGTGATTATTGCTGATTTAATTTAAAAAAAGAGGACTAGATGAACAAAAATTAAAAAGCAAAAAAAAAAATCTATAGCAGATTTTATAAAAAATAACGATTTTTCCAAAAGTTATTGCACCATAAGTTCAGCATTTTGTCATGGATTTTTCTCTTTTACAAAAAAGGAACAAAATTTTAATTTTTGAAAAAGGCACTTTTAAAAAATTTCTGAACAAAATTAGACCACCGGTTATAAAAGTAAAGCCTTTGAGAAAAATTGGGGGGGTTTTAAAGCTAAAAATACTTTTGTCCGTGATTCGAGTGGCTTAGAAAAAGAAGAAGAGGCTTAAAATTATGGAGTAATAAGTTTAAAAAATGTTGTACTACGAGTTTTTGAGTGAAACTTCATCCATCGATTCGTTTCTTTGAAGGTTGAGGATGCTGTCGATGGCGCTTTGGACCTGAGCGTTGATCTCCTCGTCGTCTGGACAGTGTTTTTTAGACTCGATGATATCACTGTCGTCTCTTTCTCTTTGTCTGAAAATAAGAAACGAAAAATTAGTGGACGTCTTTCCGCCCGTTTAAAAGTTAACCGGCCCGTTAAGTAAAGGTCAAAAAGTTAACCGGCCCGTTAAGTAAAGGGCAAAGTTAACCACCCGTTAAAAAATTAACCGGACTGTTAAGTAAAGGGCAAAAAGTTAACCGCCCGTTAAAAAGTAAACTGGCCCGTTCAGTAAAGGGCAAAAATTTAACCGGCCATTTAGTAAAAGGTAAAACCTTAACAATCCGTTAAAAAATTTAATCGGCCCGTTAAGTAAAGGTCAAAAGTTAACCGGACCGTTAAGTAAAGGGCAAAGTTAACAACCCGTTAAAAAAATTAACCGGACCGTTAAGTAAGGGCAAAAACTTAACCACCTGTTAAAAAATATAACCAGTCCGTTAAGTAAAGGGCAAAAAGTTAACCGCCCGTTAAAAAGTAAACTGGTCCGTTAAGTAAAGGGCGAAACTTTAACCGGCCCATTTAGTAACAGGTAAAAACTTAACCGCCCGTTAAAAAATTTAATCGGCCCGTTAAGTAAAGGTCAAAAAGTTAACCGGCCCGTTAAGTAAAGGGCAAAGTTAACCACCCGTTAAAAAAATTAACCGGACCGTTAAGTAAAGGGCAAAAACTTAACTGCCTGTTGAAAATATAACCAGTCCGTTAAGTAAAGGGCAAAAAGTTAACCGCCCGTTAAAAAGTAAACTGGCCCGTTAAGTAAAGGGCAAAATTTTAACCGGCCCATTTAGTAACAGGTAAAAACTTAACCGCCCGTTAAAAAATTTAACCAGTCCGTTAAGTAAAGGGCAAAAAGTTAACCGCCCGTTAAAAAGTAAACTGGCCCGTTAAGTAAAGGGCAAAATTTTAACCGGCCCATTTAGTAACAGGTAAAAACTTAACCGCCCGTTAAAAAATTTAATCAGCCCGTTAAGTAAAGGTCAAAAAGTTAACCGGCCCGTTAAGTAAAGGGCAAAGTTAACCACCCGTTAAAAAAATTAACCGGACCGTTAAGTAAAGGGCAAAAACTTAACTGCCTGTTGAAAAATTTAACCAGTCCGTTAAGTAAAGGGCAAAAAGTTAACCGCCCGTTAAAAAGTAAACTGGCCCGTTAAGTAAAGGGCAAAATTTTAACCGGCCCATTTAGTAACAGGTAAAAACTTAACCGCCCGTTAAAAAATTTGATCAGCCCGTTAAGTAAAGGTCAAAAAGTTAACCGGCCCGTTAAGTAAAGGGCAAAGTTAACCACCCGTTAAAAAAATTAACCGGACCGTTAAGTAAAGGGCAAAAACTTAACTGCCTGTTGAAAAATTTAACCAGTCCGTTAAGTAAAGGGCAAAAAGTTAACCGCCCGTTAAAAAGTAAACTGGCCCGTTAAGTAAAGGGCAAAATTTTAACCGGCCCATTTAGTAACAGGTAAAAACTTAACCGCCCGTTAAAAAATTTACTCGGCCCGTTAAGTAAAGGTCAAAAAGTTAACCGGCCCGTTAAGTAAAGGGCAAAGTTAACCACCCGTTAAAAAAATTAACCGGACCGTTAAGTAAAGGGCAAAAACTTAACTGCCTGTTGAAAAATTTAACCAGTCCGTTAAGTAAAGGACAAAAAGTTAACCGCCCGTTAAAAAGTAAACTGGCCCGTTAAGCAAAGGGCAAAAACTTAACCGCGGCGGTAAGTATTTTCCTCCCTGGGGCGCTGAGAAGTTACTGTGGGGCGAAATGCAAAATTTGGGTGATAGGGGGAAATGGCTAAGTGGCCAGCCATGGAGGCGTTAGCGTGAGTCCTTTTTTTAATTTATTTCTTATTGCCGCCTGAAAAATAAAGGGCACAAACTTAACCGCCCGTTAAAAAATTTAACCGGCCCGTTAAGTAAAGGGAAAAAACTAAAACCGCCCGTTTAAAAGTTAACCGGCCCGTTAAGTGAAGGGCAAATAGTTAACCGCCCATTAAAAAGTAAACTGGCCCGTTAAGTAAAGGGCAAAACTTAACCGCGGCGGAAAGTATGCGCCCCGCAGGCTTCAAAATTGAGAAACACTGTCGGCCGTAGGGTAAAGGTCAAAAAGTTAACCGGCCCGTTAAAAAGTAAACTGGCCCGTTAAGTAAAGGGCAAAACTTTAACCGGCCCATTTAGTAACAGGTAAAAACTTAACCGCCCGTTAAAAAATTTACTCGGCCCGTTAAGTAAAGGTCAAAAAGTTAACCGGCCCGTTAAGTAAAGGGCAAAGTTAACCACCCGTTAAAAAAATTAACCGGACCGTTAAGTAAAGGGCAAAAACTTAACTGCCTGTTGAAAAATTTAACCAGTCCGTTAAGTAAAGGGCAAAAAGTTAACCGCCCGTTAAAAAGTAAACTTGCCCGTTAAGCAAAGGGCAAAAACTTAACCGCGGCGGTAAGTATTTTCCTCCCCTGGGGGCGCTGAGAAGTTACTGTGGGGCGAAATGCAAAATTTGGGTGATAGGGGGGAAATGGCTAAGTGGCCAGCCATGGAGGCGTTAGCTTGAGTCCTTTTTTTTAATTTAATTCTTATTGCCGCCTGAAAAATAAAGGGCACAAACTTAACCGCCCGTTAAAAATTAACCGGCCCGTTAAGTAAAGGGAAAAAACTAAAACCGCCCGTTTAAAAGTTAACCGGCCCGTTAAGTGAAGGGCAAATAGTTAACCGCCCATTAAAAAGTAAACTGGCCCGTTAAGTAAAGGGCAAAAACTTAACCGCGGCGGAAAGTATGCGCCCGCAGGCTTCAAAAATTGAGAAACACTCTCGGCGTAGGGTAAGGTCAAAAAGTTAACCGGCCCGTTAAAAAGTAAACTGGCCCGTTAAGTAAAGGGCAAAACTTTAACCGGCCCATTTAGTAACAGGTAAAAACTTAACCGCCCGTTAAAAAATTTACTCGGCCCGTTAAGTAAAGGTCAAAAAGTTAACCGGCCGTTAAGTAAAGGGCAAAGTTAACCACCCGTTAAAAAAATTAACCGGACCGTTAAGTAAAGGGCAAAAACTTAACTGCCTGTTGAAAAATTTAACCAGTCCGTTAAGTAAAGGGCAAAAAGTTAACCGCCCGTTAAAAAGTAAACTGGCCCGTTAAGTAAAGGGCAAAAATTTAACAGGCCCATTTAGTAAAGGGTGAAACCTTAACCGTCCGTTAAAAATTTAACCGGCCCGTTAAATAAAGGGCAAAAACGTAAGTATTTTCCTCCTTCAGGCTTCAAAAAGATTGAGAAACACTGATGTAGAGTAACTTAAGAAAATTCTATAATTACGTGGAGATGGTGAAGTCGATGTTGATGTCGAGCAAGTTGTAGTAGTTGATGTTGTAGTCATAGAAGTCGCAACTTGGGTAGCATCTTGTTTACTCTGCTCTAGACGATTTGTTTCATCATTTACAAAGAGCCGCTCGAGCAAAACCAACTCGCTCGTTTGCTGCATCCTCTGTAAAAGACGAAAATAAAAGAGAAAGCGAAACTTCAAAAATACCATGCTTTCTTTGAGTATTAAAAACGAAAACTTATTGTACATATTGGTCTTTTTGTCTAATAAATGTTTGGCCGTCTGTTCGAAGATTTCGTCGGCTTTATCGAGGTCTTTCTCGCTCAACAGGCTCGTTCATCGTGTGGTAACGGATGAGACGTTTTACCGCATCGCTTTTACTTAAAAACGGCGATTTTGTATCAGGAGCCAACGCTCCCTGACGATCAGCATTCCATTGTTGTTCGATTCTAAAAAAAGAACATAATTTGTGGATGAACAATATTTAAAATACTTACAGCGACGCTCTTTTTGCTTTTGAGAATAGAGGTTGGGACGGAGTAGGAAGAATCGTCTGCGTCGAAACGATTTGCTGAAAAAGTATTGTAAGTGATTAATTTGAGTAAAGGGAATATTTACCTGGATAGGGATGGGAGATGTGGCTTTGTTGGCATGCGTGATGACAGGTTGAGGAGAAGGCGGTGGAGGAGAAGAATGCGGTGGTTGCGGCGGCGTAGGAGGAGGTGGGAGGTCCGACTGAGTCGATGTCGCCACTCTAGTTGCCGTCGTCGTCGTCGTCACTGGTAACAAACGAACCGGAGCCGCACTCGGATTCACCTACACAAAAGTTAAGATTAGGGGTCTATTGTGCGCCCTTCTTGACAAATCAGAGCTCCCCGTCTAGCCTCAGGCTTTTGATTGGCCTCCAGAGGCTGGACAGAGGTCTCTTTGGGCCACGTTTTCCTCCCCTAGGCCAGTGTTGGGCTTAATCGTAATCGCAAGTTTCTTAATTACGATTACGATTATAATCGTAGTCGTATTTTTTCTGCGATTACGATTGTAATCATTTTTTAACGATTACAATCGTAATCGTATTTTTTTCTGTGATTACAATTGTAATTGTAATTTTTTCTACGATTACCATTATCATCGATATCTTTTTCTGCGATTACGAGCGTAATCGCATTTTTTAACGATAACAATCGTAATCGAATCGTTTACGATTTTTATACGTTTATACATAATAACGTTTATACATAATAAAATTGTAATTACGATTGTAATCGCAAGTTTCTTAATTACGATTACGATTACAATCGTATTCGTATTTTTTTCTGCAATTACGATTACGATTATAATTGTATTCGTATTTTTTTCTGCGATTACGATTGTAATCGCATTTTTTTAACGATTACAATCGTAATTGTATTTTTTTTCTGCGATTACCATTATAATCGTATTTTTTTCTGCGATTAAAATCGTAATCATATTTTTTTTTTGTAAGATTACAATCGTAATTGTATTTTTTCTGCGATTACCGGTATAATCGTATTTTTTTCTGCGATTACGGTCGTAATCGCATTTTTTTCAGCAATTACGGGCGTAATCTGTAAAATAATAATCACAGAAAAAAATACGATTATAATGGTAATCGCAGAAAAAAATACAATTACGATTGTAATCGCAGAAAAAAATACGATTACGATTTTAATCGCAGAAAAAAATACGATTATAATGGTAGTTGCAGAAAAAAAAAACAATTACGATTGTAAACGCAGAAAAAAATACGATTACGATTGTAATCGTTAAAAAAATGCGATTACAATCATAATCGCAGAAAAAACGATTACAATCATAATCGCAAAAAAAAATACTAATACGATTGTAATCGTAATTAAGAAACTTGCAATTACAATCGTAATCGTAATCGCAATTACGATTACGCCCAACACTGCCCCAAAGACTCAAGCAATTCAACAAGTTTCAATTAACAATAAAAAAGAGAATCCGAAAACTTACAAATGCGACGCCTTGAGCATGTTGACCAGGAACCGTCGGTATGAGTTTGCCACCCAAAAGAATTTTACGCTGTTCGGAAATCAGTCTTTGAAGTTGCGCTTGTTCAGACGGTGACCTATTTTTATTACTGCTTAACGCTTTCGCTTGTGCTTGTATTTGTCTAAGTTGCTGTAAAAAAAAGGTTATTAATTGTTCACAGAAAAAAGAAATACGATTATAATGGTAGTTGCAGAAAAAAAAAACAATTACGATTGTAAACGCAGAAAAAATACGATTACGATTGTAATCGTTAAAAAATGCGATTACAATCATAATCGCAGAAAAAAATGCGATTACAATCATAATCGCAAAAAAAAATACTAATACGATTGTAATCGTAATTAAGAAACTTGCAATTACAATCGTAATCGTAATCGCAATTACGATTACGCCCAACACTGCCCCAAAGACTCAAGCAATTCAACAAGTTTCAATTAACAATAAAAAAGAGAATCCGAAAACTTACAAATGCGACGCCTTGAGCATGTTGACCAGGAACCGTCGGTATGAGTTTGCCACCCAAAAGAATTTTACGCTGTTCGGAAATCAGTCTTTGAAGTTGCGCTTGTTCAGACGGTGACCTATTTTTATTACTGCTTAACGCTTTCGCTTGTGCTTGTATTTGTCTAAGTTGCTGTAAAAAAAAGGTTATTAATTGTTCACAGAATAAAAGATAATTTACTTGTTGTTTTAAGGGTGAGAGTTGTACGGTTTGCACTCTTGAGACAACAGAAGGAACATTTTCAGTGGTAACGTTAATCGGTACTAAATTCGGCGGGTCGTCTTTCTCGTTGGTCCGATCTTCGGCCATCATCGGTTTGACAACGGCTTTCTTCACCGGTTTTTTCGCTTTGATCGCTTTACTCGGGCAGACGTTCGGAGATTTGATGACTGACTACGACGACCTTGTCTCTATCTTTTCTATCGCTCACTATCACTTTTCGGTCAGGAATGTTGATGGTGTTCGGTAATGAAGTGACGATTTGAAGTTTTTCATTGTTGAGTTGAGAAAAATGTATTTTATCGCTCCCAGGGAAGGTTATGACGTCGGAAACATATGAACTGGTTGGCGTCGACATGCTTGCCACACTAACATAAACTTTCTGTTCAGATAAAATGTTGGAGCTTGGACTACTAACGAAATGAAGTCTGTTTTCTTGATTCGGAAGCGATGTGACGATCTGAACTCGATTTTGTTCTTCCATGGAAATATTTGAGTTGACTATCTGAACTAAATTTTGTTTTTCAGATAATGATAAATTTGAGTTGGGCATATTTGAGACTATGAGACGATTTTGTTCTAGAAAAAGGAACGCCGGAGACAACGAGTCGGTTTTGTTGATCCAACGAGCTTTGTACGCCAGACATAATAACACGATTTTGTTCTAAAATCCCACTTTGGCTCCCTAAAATCACTCGATTCTGTTGCTCCAGCGAACTCTGCATGCCGGAAACAATAACTCGGTTTTGCTGCTCTAAAGAATTTTGAATTCCAGAGACAATAACCCGGTTCTGCTCCATAGAAACATTGTTTGGGACATTGGAAAGTATTTGGAGGCGGTTTTGATCTAAGACGTTATTGTTGGAAACGATGACACGATTTTGTTCAGTTAAAACTCCACTGTTGGTGCTTATTTGTACTCGGTTTTGGTGCTCGAGCGAACCCGCCGAAACGAGAACTCGCCCTTGTTGTGTCAACACGTTGGGAGTTCCTGTAGAAACTATCAATCGGTTTTGCTGTTCTAAAGAAACTGTAGAGGTTGGTACGCCTGTGACTATTTGGACACGGTTTTGTTCTAGAACGGCTGGCGAAATACCAGACACTATGAGTCGATTATGTTCGGTTAAAGATGCAGCGCTTTGTTGTAAATGTCCGTTAAGATCAGCCACAAGACGGACGCCGTTTTGCTGTATTGTAGGCGTCACGACGACAGGTCGGCGAATTCCTGCACCTGAAGCATTGACGACCACGGGGGTTTGATTCTGATTCCCTTTGAGCACAAAGCCTTCTGAACCGGAGCCAGCTAAATGCAGCACAGCTGTCTGAAGCGACTGCATAAACGCAGTTTCTTTAGAATTATTAGCAAGGCTCGCGTTCGTCTAAAAAATCAATTAATAGATTAAAAATGATAAGTTATTGACGTACCTGAAGGATTTGTCCACCATGTTCGGCGATGAGTTGGGCGAGTTGGTTTTGAGCGGCAGCAGCGATGCTTGGCGTGACGGGTTGGTCAGGTTGGTGTACAAGCATCGTCGTACCGTCTTCTCCGACGGAAAGTCTCAGACTGCCGCCGACCTGCGTCGGGTTCTGAAGTTGTGCGAGAAGCTGCGACGGGTTTATCTGCTTGTGTATCTGCGGTTGAACATGCTGCTGTTGAACTTGTTGCTGGACTTGATGGATGGTATGAAACTGCTGTTTCGGAGTCGTGGGACGTGGTGATGTCGATGTCGTTTTCGTCACAATCGTCGGTTGACTCTGACCAACCATCGGGTTAACATCATCTTCATCAATTCCTATAATCCAAACGATTTTTTAAAACATTTGATCCAACAGTTTATGCAGAGCAGACCCAGCAGCAGCTGGAACCTCACAACTCATGCAGCACAGGGAGGACTGGGAGTACCCTGGGTCTACTCATCATTTTCTGCTACATTAAAGACGTTATTACCCTCAATATCGACTTTTACACATTTTTGTAAATTGTAACAGTTAACCTCATGCACACTTCGAGTTGATCCAACTAGTTAAAAATAGGGAAATTTTACAAGGAGCCTAAAAAATCAAATTTCATGCAAAAATGAGCTGGTTTCCTGTAATTTTTAACCCTTTCGAGACCGCAGGCGACTATAGTTGCCATTCGCGCTTTTCGTTTGGAGACCGCAGGCGACTTTAGTTGCCCAGCGGCGCCAGCGGGAATCCTCTCTAAAAAATTTAATACCTTCGCTTCCAGTGGCGCTAGCGACATGCAAATACAAAGGGGGAGAAATGAACTACGTCAGTGATTCTCAAAGGGGGCGGTACCGCCCATTTTTAACCACCCGTTACAAATTTTAACCGGCCCGTTAAGTAAAGGGCAAAAATTTAGCCGGCCCGTTAAGTAATGGGCAAAAATTTAACCGGCCCGTTAAGTAAAGGGCAAAAATTTAACCGGCCCGTTAAGTAATGGGCAAAAATTTAACCGGCCCGTTAAGTAAAGGGCAAAAATTTAACCGGCCCGTTAAGTAAAGGGCAAAAATTTAACCGGCCCGTTAAGTAAAGGGCAAAAATTTAACCGGCCCGTTAAGTAAAGGGCAAAAATTTATCCGGCCCGTTAAGTAATGGGCAAAAACTTTACCGCCCGTTATAAAATTTAATCGGCCTGTTAAGTAAAGGGTAAAAACTTAACCGGCTCGTTAAGTGAAGGGCAAAAATTTAACCGGCTCGTTAAGTAAAGGGCAAAAATTTAACCGGCCCGTTAAGTAAAGGGCAAAAACTTAACCGGCCCGTTAAGTAAAGGGTAAAACCTTAACCGCCCGTTAAAAATTTAACCGGCCCGTTAAGTAAAGGGCAAAAATTTAACCGGCCCGTTAAGTAAAGGGCAAAAATTTATCCGGCCCGTTAAGTAAAGGGCAAAAATTTAACAGGCCCGTTAAGTAAAAGGCAAAAATTTAACCGGCCCGTTAAGTAAAGGGCAAAAATTTAACCGGCCCGTTAAGTAAAGGGCAAAAATTTAACCGGCCCGTTAAGTAAAGGGCAAAAATTTAACAGGCCCGTTAAGTAAAGGGCAAAAATTTAACCGGCCCGTTCAAAAAATTAACTGGCCCGTTAAGTCATTATTTTTCTTAAGTAGGGAAGGGGCGGTATTTTCCGCCCCTGAGGGGGCGCAGGCTTCAAAAGGTTGAGAAACACTGAACTACGTGATGATCGCATCACTTGTCGCTTTCTGTGCTTTGCTGGGCGCTGGGAGCGGTCGGGGAGAAGTGAGGGAAAAAGTGCTGCGCCAGTAGCGCAGAGAATCCGACGTCAGACACGGTCTCGAAAGGGTTAACATCATCGCCTAAACATATTTATGCTGGCTTAAACGTCTGCATTCTCTTTAAATTTTGAATCAAATAAGCTGTAGTACTAGAAAGCAAGTACTAATAGCATCCAAATCCTGCAATGAAAGTTCTGCTAGCATCCAAAATCAGCAATGCACTGCACTGCACATTCTGAAAACTAGCATTTGTAAAGAGGAGCTATAGCAGCTGTACCCACTAGGACTAAAGAGAACCCATGTCTTTGACCTGCTGGAGAAGGTTAGAGGCTACATATAGGCCTTATATAATGGAGGAAAATAATAAATCATGCTTATTTTGGTTATCATGCATTAGCATTGGCTCTGTCAATGCACTGCATTGCACTGCGGTTGAAGGTTGCCGTTTGCCAACCTATCCTTCTTTACGAACATCTCTTATTACCTAACACATAGGTAAAGAAGGTTTTTACCTTTCTTTCGCCAAGCGGCTACTCGGAAAAAAAAAGAAAGGACGTTTTGATATTGAGAGATAATAACTTTTGGAGAGTAAAAAAGAAATACCTGAGATTTTCATTAAATTGGCCAAATCAAGACGAGTCGGTTCATCTTCTTTCTTTTTCTTCTTTTTCGCCTTTTTTTGCGCTAAAGCAATCGGGGTAGGCTGCGAAGGGGTGGTCGTTCGCGGCGGCGGCTGCGGTGTGGTTGGCACAGCGATTATCGTCGGACCGTTTGACGTTTGAATAGTTTGCAGTTGCATTTGACCAGGTACAAATCTCAAGACCTGAAAAATCATTGAATAAAGAAAAAAAAGAAAAATTAAAATTACTTGATGAGCTTGGGTTCTTCCTTGGACGATAACATGCGGTTGAAGGTTGCCGTTTGCCAAAACCAAACCTGGTTTCGGCTGCGGCTGCGTCTGCGGCGATTTCAATATCAACTGAACGCCGCTGCTAGTCTGTTGTTGAACGAGTACAGCACCATTTGGAAGCATCTTTACAAAGAAAATTAATAAAAATAAATAGAATATTTAAAGTAGTTACTTGATTGAGCAAAAAAGTTCCTTGTTGCGGAATTGAATTTTGTTGCGGAGTGACAGTTTGGGCAGCTTTAGTGACCGTACTTGTCGTGGTGAGGCCTCCGCTGCCGGTCGGTTTCGGTAAAATTTGAGGCGGCTGTTTCGCTTTTATGGCCGCCTGCGTCGCAATGCTGTTTTGAACTTAAAAAAAATGAATGTTTTTTGTGTTTATGTTAGGAAAGTACCAGCGTTGCGGGTGGTCGCCTGTTGATGGAAGAGTTGCAAAACTGGCGGCTGGGGTGTGACGACTCTTTGAGTCGGCGACGGCGACGGAGTGAGCGAACGCGGCGAGAAAGGCGAAGAGGGAGTTCCGACGCTAGCGACCGGCGATCCGACTCCTTTGTCATTCCTGAGTTCGCTCCCAGCCGACGGCATTTGCAAACTTGACTGCAGAATACTCGCCTGACGTACATGACTAATACTGCTTTGTAAAACATGCTGGATGCTAGTATGGCCTATCTGTTGCGAAGTGTGTAATATATGCTCTGTGGTCGGTTGCGCTGACCCCCCTCCGGCTGTTAAAAAACCTTGAGGAGCCAGTACCAACTGGGGCGCCACCCCACTACCTCCTTGTTGTAAAGTGAGGGTTAGGGCACCTCCTGCCTGCTCCTGAGCAACTTGAAATCTTTGCAGTTGCTGCAACTATTTTCATTTTCAGTATTACCAACTTATTCATTTTTAAACTTACTTGTTGTGGAGTTAGGAGTAGAGAGCCGGAGGGACGCCCCTCTAACAGAGCTTGAGATAAAGAGTCCACGATGCCTTCCGTTACCACAGCCTCTAAAATAAAACAATTTTAATCACAGAAAACGCCATTTTTGCAGCATAAAAACCATAGAAAACGCTAAAAAGTAGAGAAAAAAATGGCCCTTAAACACATCCGACTACGGGGGATTTTTCGGTCAGAAGAAACAGAAAAACACAATAAATAATCTCGATGATGAAGAATAATCTCAATCGGAACAAAAATGATGTTGGTCGGCCTGCTCAACTTTTATGATCCCAAAAACTACTTTTGGCGTTTTTTGAGAAAAAAGGGAATCAGTTTTTTCTAGACATAAGACAGTCAGCCAATGGCATCCAAGGAAACTTTGGAAATCGCAAAAAAAGGTTCAATCTTTTCATTAATTTGGCTTATATGGGCTTTAAATTTGTACTGAGTTGAGTTTTCAGAAAAAGAAGATAGAACGTAGGTAATAAGAAAAGAAACCTTCAAAATGAGACGATTTTCAACTCATGACCTACGTTAACGTTTTTGTTTACATCGTAGAAATGAAAATAAACAAACAAAATACTTACAGCCCCAGCAGTGGACGGCGGCGACACTGGAGCCAGTAATGACTAAAACAAAAATAAAAATAAAAAATTGACAAAAAAACGACCAAACGAAAAAAAAAACGTACCAACTCTTAATAACATAAATAAATAAAAAACACAATAACTTCACTATCTCTTATCATTTTAAAAAAACGTTTTTCAATTAACTATTGTGACGATTTTGTGAATTGGCGAAAAGAAAAAAACACGCCGAATTAATAAAGGAGGGAAATAAACAAAAGGGAATCATCGCAGGCGAAGAACGCGTAAACGTGGATTTGATACTTTTTTAAATAATTTGTTTCGAATTTCAAGACGACCGGAACTTTCGGAAAACCGGGAAATATTGAATAATAACAAAATATTAAGGTATTAAATTATAATGTTTTGTTCTCTTAAATTACGGTAAACGGCCATTTCCATTTACTAAAATACAATGTTACCACCACCCCCCGTCGACAAATCCCCCTTTAAACGCGTCGAAACTTCCCCGCCGTTTTTCTTTTTTTTATTCTCCAAAAACGAGATAAACAATTGTGCCAACCTTTTAATCGCTCCATTTACACTTTTATTACTTTTTATCTTTATTGCGGCCTTTTTTCTATCGTTTCTTATAAAATTTTTTAAGAGAACTAAAAAAAATGACGTACAACCGGCGTTGGCCCGGTTTACTAATACGACTAACCTACGGGGCCCAGTTTACGATTTGCAAACTACAAGTTTCGACTGGCGTAATGAACTTAGGTCGAATTGTAAACTGGGCCTAAGCTAGTTAAATAGTCGAGTAAACTGGGCCCAAGCAAGTTAAATAGGCGAATTGTAAACTGCGCCTAAGCTAGTTAAATAGTCGAATTGTAAACTGGGCCTAAGTTAGTTAAATAGTCGAGTAAACTGGGCCTAAAAAAGTTAAAAATAGACGAATTGTAAACTGGGCACAAGCAAGTTAAATGGTCGAATTGTAAACTGGCCAAAGCTAGTTAAATAGTCGAATTGTAAACTGGGCCTAAGCTAGTTAAATAGGCGAATTGTAAACTGGGCCTAAACAAGTTAAAAAGCGTCGAATCGTAAACTGGGCCCAAGCAAGTTAAATAGGCGAATTGTAAACTGCGCCTAAGCTAGTTAAATAGTCGGATTGTAAACTGGGCCTAAACAAGTTAAAAATCGAATTGTAAACTGGGCCCAAGCAAGTTAAATAGGCGAATTGTAAACTGCGCCTAAGCTAGTTAAATAGTCGAGTAAACTGGGCCCAAGCAAGTTAAATAGGCGAATTGTAAACTGCGCCAAAGCTAGTTAAATAGTCGAATTGTAAACTGGGCCTAATCAAGTTAAAAATAGTCGAATTGTAAACTGGGCCCAAGCAAGTTAAATAGGCGAATTGTAAACTGCGCCTAAGCTAGTTAAATAGTCGAGTAAACTGGGCCTAAACAAGTTAAAAATAGACGAATTGTAACCTGGGCCCAAGCAAGTTATATAGGCGAGCTGTAAACTGCGCCTAAGCTAGTTAAATAGTCGAGTAAACTGGGCCTAAAAAAGTTAAAAATAGTCAAATTGTAAACTGGGCCCAAGCAAGTTAAATAGGCGAATTGTAAACTGGGCCAAAGCTAGTTAAATAGGCGAATTGTAAACTGCGCCCAAGCAAGTTGAATAGGCGAATTGTAAACTGCGCCTAAGCTGCAGACGTAAACAGGAAAAAAAGTTTCAAAAAGTGCCCCAAGAAAGGCCCAGTTTACTGTTATTTCTGGCTTGGGCCTAGATTACGATTTGCACTTCATTCCACCTTAGGCCCAGTTTACAATCTCGACTTTCTGTCTACCTTGGGCCCAGTTTACAATGTCGTAATTAATACAAGGTTCGAGGCATTGTAGGATACTTTTTTGGGCCCAGTTTACAAAGTCGGCTATTTTAGCTTGGGCCCAGTTTACAATGACGTAAATAATGCAAGTTCATTCCCACTTTACAAATACGACTATTTCACTATCTTTGGCCCAGTTTACACAGCTTATTCCTGACTTACAAATTCAATTATTTTTCTAGATGGGCCCAGTTTACAATTCCAACTATTTTACTTTCGTCTAAAAGCTCGGGCCCACATTACGATTTCAAATTGATCGCTTACATTTTTAGGCCCACTTTACTACTTTAGTGAAGCGGGGTTTGAACTTTCTTTGGCCAAGTCCGCAAAGTCTATCATGAGCCCAGTTTTCAGTCTGGCCAACATATTTTTCTTTCTATGGGCCCAGTTTACGTATAGCGAAAAATTGTAATACTTTATAAATCGATTAATTCGATTGACAAGAGGAAGTCATTTAAAGAATTAGTTGAGGGGGAGGGGGGGCGTTCGTCCAATAGGAAGAGGTTATTTTAATTTATAGTCCATAATTTTCAACTCATAAAAAAAATGAAAGTTGACCATAAAGGCAACCATGGGTGTCTTTCGTCCTTCCCTTCTTCCTCGAGGGAGAGAGAAAATCGTCGAAAAAGGGAAGCCGGATAAACGAGGGTGGGAAGCGAGAAGGGAAGAGGGTGGGGGGAAAACACGGAGAGAAAAGGGTAGGGATGGAATTCAACCGTATTCTCTCCACATCCTCATTTTATATCAAACCCTCCCCAAAAACATCCCCCAGTTTTTCAAAAACTACCATAAAATTTAAAAAAAAAATAATCAAATTATAAACTAATTAAAAAAAAAGTTAACCTATAAACAGTGACATTTCATTCATATCTCTTTTATTGATATCGTTTTCGTCTTTTTGTGTTCTTTTTTTTTAACCAAAAGTTTTGTGTTTTTAAGTGGCTTCTGTGTTTTTCCCTCAAAATATAATTAACTCACCCAGATTATAATCGACGCCCCGGATATTCTTTCCAAAATCACCTAGAAAACACACCATTGGCTCTGACGTCATTAGATCCAATCCATATAATGTGGGGGTGACAACCCTCCCCCTTTTATTATTTTTTATTTTATTTAATTTTTTTATTATTTTATTATTTATGTTGATAATTAAATAATTTTTAATTTTTTAAAATATTTTTATGGGCAATCTAAGTCCTTTTATGTAGTTCTTTCGTTCTTTGATTGTTCTAATTTTTTTCTAATTAATTTTCGTGTTTTTGTTGGTGGTTTTGCTTTGAGTGGTTTAAAAGTGGGTTTATTATTTTAAAAAAAAGGCGTAAATAAACGTTTTTACGGCGGGGAGTCTGCGCGTTGGATGGTTTACCGGCGACCAATGGGAAGCGAGGGTGGGCGTGGTTTTTGGTGGGTCTTAAAAAGGTTTGTTCTCCCTGTTTTTTCAATTTGGGTCCCCCTCTCTTTTCTGTTAATAAATTGCTCTTTTTATTTTCAAAATAAAAAAATAAAGGGCGCAGGCGCTGAGCAAAATTTCGGAATGAAAACCTCCCCTTTGTCACCCCCCACCACCACCATTTTCGTAAGAACCAACACACCTCAGTGGTTACAATACCGCATCTCTATTCATAGGGGGTACACTATGAATACCTATGAATAACTATGAATACCTCTAAAAAAACCTTGTATTCATATTCAAGAATTCTGTGGGTTCTTCCCATAAGTCATAAGTTCAATATATTTATTTATACAATACATAATATCAACATTAACAAATTATAAAGCTTGCTAAAAATTTTAAAATGAATACAATTTGATCACAAAATCGATAGAATAAGCCAAAAAAAATGAATAGATTGCACGATAGATAATAAAATATATACATTAAAATAATACTATACATAATACACCAAATATTTAAAAATATACATGAGTTTTTGTTAAAATAGCTAGGCACCAAATACTCGAACGCATAAAAAGTGAAGAGATGGAATGAAATGACACTTTGGTACTTGTGAGTTGACGGTACCACGAGTTCAAACTGATAAGGGGTTAATTTTTTTCCTCTCGCAAGGTGAGCTCGTTTGATAACACGGGGGGGGGGGGTAATTTTTTTCCTCTCGTGTGACGAGGAAAAAAAATCAAGCTCTCCTTGTGAGAAGAAAAAAATTAACCCTTTCGTGTTATCAAACTAGTTTGAATTTAGACTAATCTCATCGGGAACTAAAAAATAGGTAGATTCGAAGAAATTAAGAAAGAAATCTACTTACAATCGTAAAAAACCGTTAACTCACAAGAAGTGACATTTTTTCTAGGCTATTTTGAATTTATGGGTGGTTCATTATTCTAAAAATGAGTTCGAGAACGGCTGGTGTGTCGTGAGATGACATCGCCGCTTGATGTAGGACTCGGATGAGCTCCTCGTCGAGACGGTTCATGTAGACCGTCGGTAACTTTGAACCACCACTTCCAGCTTCGTAGCCAACCTGGAGAGGAAAAAAAAAGGATGAAATTTATTCATAAGTGGGATAAAAGCAGTGTTGGGCGTAATCTTAATTGCGATTACGATTACGATTGTATTCGAAAGTTTCTTGATTACGATTATAATCGTAATCGTAATTCTGATTACAATTACAATCGTATTTGTATTTTTTTCTGCGATTACGATTGTAATCGCATTTTTTTTTGCGATTACGATCGTAATTGTATTTTTTTTCTGCGATTACAATCGTAATTGTATTTTTTTTCTGCGATTACAATCGTAATTGTATTTTTTTTTCTATGATTACCATTATAATCGTATTTTTTTCTGCGATTAAAATCGTAATCGTATTTTTTTTCTGTGATTACAATCGTAATTGTATTTTTTTTTTGCGATTACCATTATAATCGTATTTTTTTCTGCGATTAAAATCGTAATCGTATTTTTTTTCTGCGATAATCATATTTTTTTCTGTGATTACAATCGTATTCGTATTTTTTTCTGCTATTACAATCGTAATTGTATTGTTTTTCTGCGATTACAATCGTATTCGTATTTTTTTCTGCTATTACAATCGTAATTGTATTGTTTTTCTACGATTACCATTATAATCGTATTTATTTCTGCGATTACGGTCGTAATCGCATTTTTTTTTCAGCAATTACGGGCGTAATCGTATTTTCGTAAGCGTTTACGACTCGTATATGACATTTTTACCGAGATTACCTGACCAAATTGCTTTCAATGATGGTATTAATAATTAAATTTAGTTGTGTCAATATAAATTATGTATTTCATTATGAATGCGATTACGACCGTAAACGCAGAAAAAGATGCGATTACGACTGTAATCGCAGAAAATAATATGATTACGATTTTAATTGCAGAAAAAAATACGATTATAATGGTAATCGCAGAAAAAAAACAATTACGATTGTAATCGCAAAAAAAAAATACGATTACGATTGTAATCGTAATTAAGAAACTTGCGATTACAATTGTAATCATAATTGCGATTACGATTACGCCCAACACTGGATAACAGGGGCATTTTCCAGAAAATTCCAGAAGATGCCTCTCTAATTTAAGGAATTTAATTACGTTGTCAGGATGTATGTTTGCTCGAATAGCCAATGGTGTGAGGTTCGCTGCTGCGAGCGAGTCGAGCATTGGGACCAGAGCCATGCAAGTCGCTGAAGCTATCGATTCCGAAACTCTGCTTATATCCAACGGATCTGTGGCCTTACTTCCTTCTTCGCTCTAAAAGTAGAAGGTGATATGGAAATCTGGTGAAAGCCAAAACTTACTTTCAAGATAAAAACTTCAGTCCAACGAATGATCTTTTTTGATCTACGCTTGGATAATCGGTCCCATTATGTACTCTAATGGACGGAATACCATCCAATGGTTTATCATCAATAAAACTTTTGACTCTAAAAATTTAAAAATAAATTGTTTTTTCTTTCTTTCAATAACTTACCCTATATTAAAATTGGTGTCGTCTGCGCACCATCTTAAATTAACGGTTTCTTCATCGTTTGGACCACAAATGATGGTATAATCTTTCATTTCTCGAAGCGCAGTCCTTAAATTTACCATACTTTCAGATGGGATATGAACCATCAATCCATCCTCAACAATACTGCTTTTTCCAGAAAGTCCAGCTGTTTTTAACGCTCCGTTAAAAACCACAAAACTCGCACCAGTCACTGTTAAAAAAATCGTGATAAAAAAAGAGGCAAAAACCGAAAATAAAATTTAAAAAAATGGTTTCTCGGTCGAAAAAATGGCCTTGAATCCAGTGTTGGGCGTAATCGTAATCGCGATTACGATTATAATCATGATTATGATTACGATTATAATCATCATTACGATTACAATCGTATTCGTATTTTTTTCTGTGATTACGATTTTAATCGCATTTTTTTAACGATTACAATCGTAATCGTATTTTTTTTTCGGCGATTACAATCGTAATTATATTTTGTTTCTGCGATTACCATTATAATCGTATTTTTTTCTACGATTAAAATCGTAATCGTATTTTTTTTTTCTGCAATTACAATCGTAATTGTATTTTTTCTGCGATTACCATTATATTATAGTCGTATTTTTTTCTGCGATTACGGTCGTTATTGCATTTTTTTTTTCAGCAATTACGGGCGTAATCGTATGTTCGTTAGCGTTTACGGCTCGGCTCGTATATGACATTTTTACTGAGATTACCTGACCAAATTGCTTTCAATGACGGTATTAATAGGTAATCGCAGAAAAAAATACAATTACGATTGTGATCGCAGAAAAAAATACGATTACGATTTTAATCGCAGAAAAAAATATGATTATAATGGTAATCACAGAAAAAAATACAATTACGATTGTAATTGCAGAAAAAAAATACGATTACGATTGTAATCGTTAAAAAAAATGTGATAACAATCGTAATCGCAGAAAAAAATACGAATACGATTGTAATCGTAATCGGAATTACGATTACGATTATAATTGTAATCGTAATTAAGAAACTTTCGATTACAATCCATTGCCCAACACTGCTTGAATCTGATAAAAATGAGATCCACAGGCCAAAAGATCACAAAAAATGGAAGTTCAGCTTACTGTTGGGTTGTTGCGATACTTCCGATATATCGGAATATCGATAATTTCCTTCCGATATTTGTACTGATATTTCCCTTCCGATATATCGGTTCTTCCGATATTACCCTACCGATATTCTTCCGATACATCGCAATATTTTACGATATGATTCGGAAAGAAAAATGGGGCAACACACGGATAACTTATTAGTGATAACTTTGATAAGTGATAACATCCATACCGTATGAGTATGGACCATACAGTATATATCAGAATATCGATATTTTCCTTTCGATATTAGTACCAATATTTCCCTTCTGATATATCGCGATATTCTTCCGATATATCGCGATATTCTTACGATATATCGCGATATTTTTACGATATGACTCCGAAAGAAAAATGGGGCAACATACGGATAACTTACCAGTGATAAGTGATAACATCCATACTGTATGGGTGGTATTGGCCATACGGTATATATCGCGATATATCGGAATATCGATATTTCCCTACCGATATATTTTTGAAAAATATCGTATCGGATAAAATATCGGAAGGAAGGCCATATCGCATCAACCCTAGCTTACTGAGAAAAAAAAAATTATACCTTTTCTTGGTTTACTCTGTATATTAATAGCTTGACTGCTGTATGTATTCTCATCTTTTGTACTCTGTATACAAACAAGATGAGAATCGGCTTCCAAACTCAGGTTCGCCCCAAAAGCCAAAACGCTATCGTTCGAATTATTCAACGCCCTTAAAACCTTTAAAAAAATTAATTAATTAATTAATAATATAAATAAATGCAGAAAATACAAAATATTTACTTGATCATATCCATTTCTAGGGAATAAAATAGTGGTTTGACGGTCTTCCATGTGAATGAGAAGCCCACGAACGGTAGCTAGGGTGTAACCATATTTTCGGAAGTCCTGGAAAAGATTATTTTTATTTTCTAAATTATTATTATTATTATTTTTTTAAACTTACCACTAGTAATTTGATTACAGTCTGGCCAATATCTGTATAAAGAGGTGGTCGGAAACGCACGGAAACTAAAGGGCATGGGTAATATCGATATTCGGCGCCTAATCTTAAGACTAACCGCAACGGAAAAAGCCTCGCCCAAGGAGTTTCCCAACGGTGGACCAAAATCGTTATGAGGAAAGGCTGTGGCGGTAAAAGAAGGTTAGTGGTACATTGAAATGTCGGCCGTATGTAAAGAAATCCGCCATGATCTTTCGAGCCGAACATATTGTTGGAAAAAGCCGGAGTGAAACTCATCTCGCCCACAGTCGTCCCTTTTGAGGCTTCTAAATAAAGAGTGTTGACCAGATGAAATATGTCGACTGGAGGTAAAGTTTCGTTTTCAGCGATTTCTAAAACGATGGCGATTTCGTCTTGTCCGACGAACGCCAAACCTTCGGAAGAAACGCTCCAACAATCTCGTTTTACACAACAATCCACTAAAAATAATTATTATTTTAAATATTTAGGTATATAAAAACATACATTTGACACGTTTTATGTTGACGAAAAGATTATTGTTTATGGCAAATTTGACAGGTTCTTCAGCAACGTGGGTGTCATCGATGAAAATGAGTTGGCCGTTTTCAATATTGACTGATGGCGGTAAACTTGAGTCAGAAGGTATATAACTCTTAGTTGAAGGATCTAACGGTCTTTGAATTATCGGAGAATTGCGATTTTTGTACCCTAAAAAAAAATGTGGAAACAATTTTTTTGTTATTTTATATACCGTTGGGTGGGGCGGCGATTCTGCGGACTCCTCTGCGTGGTAGAACGCGGGATTCGGAGGGTCCATCGAGTTCGGTAAGGTCGCCTCCTGGTCTGATTCCGTCGCTGAAGATGACTTGTTTGGGGACGTCGGATTTCGCTCGTCCTTCCCGTTTTAGGACACCCGTCGGGACGAGGACGGACGGCGGAGGTTGATTCATCGACGATGCCGCTTGCTGTAGTGGCGGAATCGTTGAACAGTATTCCATAGGATTGTTCGGGTTCGGTTGCCTCGGTAGACTATACCCTCCATCATCCACTAAAACATTAAATCTCAAAATTGTGCCTACGCCTTTTGATAAAGGCAACTTGGAATTTTGGCCAGAAAAACGGCTAAAAATCTAGCAAAAAGCCGCTTTTAGCCAGAAAAACGGCTAAAAATCCAGCAAAAGGTCGTTTTTTTTTTTGCCCGAAAAACGGCTAAAAATCCAGCAAAAAGCAGTTTTTCCGGCAAAAAAACGGCTAAAAATCCAGCAAAAAGCCGTTTTTTTTTTTTTGCCAGATAAACGGCTAAAAATTTGGCAAAAAGCCGCTTTTTGCCAGAAAAACGGCTAAAATCCAGCAAAAGCCGTTTTTTTCCCAGAAAAACGGCTAAAACTCCAGCAAAAAGCAGTTTTTCCGGCAAAAAACGGCTAAAAATCCAGCAAAAGCCGTTTTTTTTCCAGAAAAACGGCTAAAAATTCACAAAAACCAGCTAAAAATCTAGCAAAAAGCCGCTTTTTGCCAGAAAAACGGCTAAAAATCCAACAAAAAGCTGTTTTTTTTTTTGCCCGAAAAACGGCTAAAAATACAGCAAAAAAAAACGGCTAAAAATACAACAAAAAGCCTTTTTTTTTTTTTTTTTTTTTTTTTTTTTTTTTTTTTTTTTTTTTTTTTTTTTTTTTTTTTTTTTTTTTTTTTTTTTTTTTTCTTTTTCAGAAAAACGGCTAAAAATCCAGCAAAAAGCAGTTTTTCCGGCAAAAAACGGCTAAAAATCCAGCAAAAAGCCGTTTTTTGCCAGGAAAATCAATAGCCACAAATAAGCCCAGAAAAACTTTTTTTTTGAGCTTTTAGAGCGACTACCACAAGAAAAATCATCAAAAGTCAATTAAAATGTGAGTTTTTCCAGAAGAAAAAATGAAGATAACACGCCAAAATCTAGAACAAATTTTGGTTTAGTGGTAGAAAACTGTAGAAAATTAGTATCTTTTCAATTTTTGCCAGAAAAACGACCAAAAAACCATTTTTTGGTAGAAAAACCCAAGGAAAACGCAAGTAAGACGAGGAAATCGAGCAAATACCCTAAGAAAAATCCTCAAAAATCTATTAAGAATTGAGTGTTTTCCCGGAAAAGTTTAAGAAAACGCTCTAAAATAAAGCGAAAAGTTTATTTATATAATAAATTTGGTGGCAGAAAACCCAAGAAAAATGCAACAAAATGTGTATACCTTTCGCTTTTCATTTCAAATTTTTAAATTGGCGAATCAGCAATTTTTATCTGGTAAACTCCTGCTGATTAGAGGTGAAAAAAAAAGCCGAATAAGACTTTCAGGGAAGTTCAATTCAGAAAATGATGAACAAAAATGCTTACCAAACAGTTCTTTAAATAAAATTAGCCGAATCAAAAAAAGCAAGTCCCTGACCCCTCAATAACAGATTAAAAATTCCTGAGTACATAATAGCCCACTTTCATACAAGGATAAACATACCTCGATATATGACGTTAAAACAAGGTTGGCAAACACGAGCTTCTGTAAACTCCAAATATTCCAAAGGCGCTTTCAAATTGCAACATTTAGAGCACAAAACCTACGAAAAGAATTAAGAAAAGAAAAAAAATTTGATAAAACTTACATAACCGCAAGCTCTGCAGTGATGGCGCCTTCGTATAACCGTGAATTTATTTTTGCACTGCATGCAGCAGTCGGTTTCTGCATCCGGGACCCAAAAAGGAGCGACTTTTCCCGTTTTGTCCATTGGACTCGTCATCGATGAACTAGAAGCTGAAATTAAAAATAAATAAAAATATTTTTATTTAATTTTTTATTTACCGGTTATATGGTGGGTGTGGGGCTTTCTTCGCTGTCTAAAATTAAACTTGATTCCAACGGTAAGCTTGAAGGTCGACTCGGCCTTTCATTTTCGTCGGATTCAATGCTTTCTGTGCTATTCTCTAAGACTTCATGATTCGCTGATTTTTCAACATTTTCAATGTTTTCGTTGACAAGATTTTCTTCGACAGCGACATTATCTTCTTCTTTTTCTTCTTCAATATGTGCTTCTGGAAGTTCAGGTTGAATTTGAGGTTCAGGAATTTCTTCAGGCGCTTCAGGCTGAATTTGAGGCTCAACCTGTTCTTCAATGTCGTTTTCTAATAAATCTTCTTCACTGACATCCGTTATTTTATAAATTTCGGTTGAAGGAGTTCTCACTATTATTCTTCGACTTCAAATTCATCGACTTCTTTTTCTTCTTTTTTGATTCTTCTTCTTCCAAATACTGTAAATATTCTTCCAGTTCGGATTCTGAGACATTATCGCTTTCAAAAGAAACAGGCTTTACTTCTTCTTTAATTAAATCTATTTTTTCTTCTTCTTTTATATTTGTGACTGACGTGATATCTGGTAGTTTATAATCAGGATCTTCGTTTATATTTTGGGCCGGTTTATTGTTTAGATCGAGTAAATCAGGCTGTTCTGAGACGACATCTTCAACTTTGTTGTCGTTGTCATCGTTGTCGTCGTCGTCATCGTCGAAGTTTTCGTTGAGATAATTTGAAATTTCTTCATTATTATTTTTGTTCTTTTGTTTTGTTAATGTGTAGTTTTGAGGGTTGATCGGCGCAGCGGAGAAATCGGCGTCCGCCAAATTTATCGGCTCAAATGTCGGCCTGCGATATGCCGAAGCCGCGCTTTTGAATGGCTTCTAAAACAAAAATTGGCAACACTGAATTTAAAAACGCACTTTCAAGTTACATAATATTTTAATTAAATTTAAAGTACCTGAGTGATTGATAAATTGTTGATAACCGATGGGATTGATTCTTCTCGTTCTGAAAATAAACATAAAAACAAAAGAAATATTTATTTTTCTTTTACCTTCATTATATTCAAATTCGTCTAAAACTTTCTCAATATCAACGGCGAATTTGTCCATTTTTAATTAACATTTCCAACGTTAAAATTCTTCGAGGGATCTGACGGGAATCGAGGAAGCTTGACGTGAAATTCTTCTCACTTTTTTCTTTTATGACGATTCGAAGGTTATCTTATTGTTATAGTGACGTAATCGATGGAAAAATTTCATAAAAGTTTACGATTGCCTACAAGGAAATTTCATTCGAAGTATCTTCACTATCATAAATTTTAAAAATGTGAGGAGGAAATAATAATTAAAAAATGAATTTGTCTTCTTATGATTAACTAGTGTAGTGGCAACATTGAACTTTTCTATAAATTATTTGACCAATAACATGTAAAAACCAAATGTTTTGGTTTTATGCCTCTAAAAATGAGCTTTTTTACGCTTTTAAATCCTGATATGGGTATGAACTTCTCCTTCTGAATTTCAGTAAGTAGTGGCACCACTGATCGTGAACGTCATACTCACTGCTGCCAATTTTTAAGGACTTTTTGAAGTATCTACAAAATAATAACTTTTATTACACTTTTCTATGAATTATTTGACCAATAACGTGTAAAAACCAAATTTTTTGGCTTTATGCCTCTAAAAATGAGCGTTTTTACACTTTTAAATCCTGATATGGGTATGAACTCCTCCTTCTGAATTTCAGTAAGTAGTGGCACCTCTGATCGTGAACGTCATACTCACTGCTGCCAATTTTTAAGGACTTTTTGAAGTATCTACAAAATAATTTTTATTACACTTTTCTATAAATTATTTGACCAATAACATGTAAAAACCAAATTTTTTGGTTTCATGCCTCTAAAAATGAGCGTTTCTACGCTTTTAAATCCTGATATGGGTATGAACTCCTCCTGAATTTCAGTAAGTAGTGGCACCACTGATCGTGAACGTCATACTCACTGCTGCCAATTTTTAAGGACTTTTTGAAGTATCTACAAAATAATAACTTTTATTACACTTTTCTATAAATTATTTGACCAATAACATGTAAAAACCAAATTTTTTGGTATTATGCCTCTAAAAATGAGCCTTTTAAATCCTGATATGCGTAAGAACTCCTAATTCCTTCTGAATTTCAGTAAGTAGCGGCACCACTGATCGTGAACGTCATACTCACTGCTGCCAATTTTTAAGGACTTTTTGAAGTACCAACAAAATAATAACTTTTATTACACATTTCTATGAATTATTTGACCAATAACATGTAAAAACCAAATTTTTTGGTTTTGTGGCTCTAAAAATGAGCGTTTTTACGCTTTTAAATCGTGATGTGGGTATGAACTCTGAATTTCAGTAAGTAGTGGCACCACTGATCGTGAACGTCATACTCACTGCTGCCAATTTTTAAGAACTTTTTGACGTATCTACAAAATAATAACTTTTATTACACTTTCCTATAAATTATTTGACCAATAACATGTAAAAACCGAATTTTTTGGTTTCATGCCTCTAAAAATGAGCGTTTTTACGCTTTTAAATCGTGATATGGGTATGAACTCCTTCTGAATTTCAGTAAGTAGTGGCACCACTGATCGTGAACGTCATACTCACTGCTGCCAATTTTTAAGGACTTTTTGACGTATCTACAAAATAATAACTTTTATTACACTTTTCTATAAATTATTTGACCAATAACATGTAAATACCAAATTTTTTGGATTTATGCCTCTAAAAATGAGCGTTTTTACACTTTTAAATCTGATATGGTATGAACTCCTTTCTGAATTTCAGTAAGTAGTGGCACCACTGATCGTGAACGTCATACTCACTGCTGCCAATTTTTAAGGACTTTTTGACGTATCTACAAAATAATAACTTTTATTACACTTTTCTATAAATTATTTGACCAATAACATGTAAATACCAAATTTTTTGGATTTATGCCTCTAAAAATGAGCGTTTTTACACTTTTAAATCCTGATATGCGTAAGAACTCCTAATTCCTTCTGAATTTCAGTAAGTAGTGGCACCATTGATCGTGAACTTCATACTCACTGCAGCCAATTTTTAAGGACTTTTTGAAGTATCTACAAAATAATAACTTTTATTACACTTTATAAATTATTTGACCAATAGCATGTAAAAACAGAATTTTTTTTATGGCTCTAAAAATGAGCGTTTTTACGCTTTTAAATCCTGATATGGGTATGAACTCCTTCTGAATTTCAGTAAGTAGTGGCACCACTGATCGTGAACGTCATACTCACTGTTGCCAATTTTAAGGACTTTTTGAAATATCAACAAATAATAACTTTTATTACACTTTAAAACAAAAAAACAAAAATTATTTACATATATCTATCTAATTGACGCTTTTCTATGTTTAAACCCTAGTCACATTTATTTATTATTTACACAATTTCACCTAACAATAATTATTTTTGTACAATTAAATGACTTGAATATACAATTAATTTGTACATTTTTTTATACATTAAATTTTATTTTCCATATAAAATAGGAATGGAAATTTTTTAGTCGCTGGGAGGTTCCGGTGATTTTTCTTTGTGGAGCGACGAGAGGATCGTACGAAGTTGTTTGGGTAAAGCGTCCCCCAGGTTGTTCACTCGATTGTGAATTTGATAATCGGATAAGTTCTTCACCTTTTACCTCCACGATTCTCCCTTAAAAGCAAAATATGAAAAAATTGAAAAAGAAACAATGAAATTACCTCCCCAGAAGGAACTTGATTAAACAGGAAATTGTGGACGGATGAATCATCGATTGTTTCATTTACCTCATTTTGTTCATCTAAAAAAGTGTGAAAAGAAATTTTTTTTTAATGTTGATTACCTTGAGATGACTGTCTATCAGCTAATGTGACAAGCATTAACGGTTCTTCTGTTAAAGCCGTCAATAGCTTCCAGGCTTCTTGATAAAAAAGAAAAACTACAGGAATGGTTATATCATCGGTACCATCGCCAGACATGGCGAACATAGGAGATGTTTTCAAAGGGTCTCTTTTATTGTCCATGACAATACCACCGATGGCGCCAGCCTGCATTATCTTTCTTGCCTAAACAAATTTTCGATGAACATTTTTTTCTTAATCAAACTTTACCTTTTCGATGAACATACAGTCGCCTCTTTGAACGACGGCGATTTTTCCTTTTAGCTTGCTTGCGTTAGTTAACGGCTCGCATGCTTTGAGCGGGTTCGCTATTCCGATTTTACCAGAAACCTTTTTGTCGCCTCGAAGCTGTTTACCAAAATGGGCAGGACCAGCACTCAGCGTATGCTTGACACCTTGGCTGGTGTACTGGACAGCTTGAGGTAATGTTTCCGGACTTTGAGTTTTCGCCAGTTCTAGCATCTCCTGCATAAAAAGAAGACCTTCTTTCGCATCACCGACTGTCTTCGCCTAAAAGAACCATCTCCATCTTAGCATTCCACCCAATCAAATACTTACTTTTGAAAAAGAATGAAGCAACTGTATCCGTCCATCATCCAAATGAGCGATGCTTATTCCCATATCCCCAATTATCCTCTTGTGCTCCGGATTCCCAGACTGTAAACAATTTCTTGTAATTCTGGGATAAGATTAAAATGAAAGAAGCCATGCTTATTGCTACATGCAGGTGGAACCTCCTTCATGAGGAAAAAAAGGGTTCATGCATAAGGTTGACAAACACGAAAAAATAAAATTAAAAAAAATATATTTATACATTAAATTACATAAAAATAACAAAACTGGAATATCACAGAGAATTAGGCAGCTATACGCTATTTCTGATTTTCGATAAATAAAAATAGAAAGAACTAAATAAAAAGCCGAGTTGTAAAAAGGAGATAATACTGAACAGGGCGATTACTCCGGTTGGTGTAGTTAACAAAGAGTCAGTCTGGAAAGATTTAAAAAAATATTTGGTTCGGTCAGTCCATGGTCAGGAAAGAAGAAAAGAAAAGAAACTCCATGCATTTGTGCAAAAATAAGTGCTCAACTTCCAAAAAACTAAGTTTCCTGAGCAGAAAACTGTAAGAAAGTTTTTTGAAGGTTGAATAAAATATTATAAATAAAAAAGATTTTTACCTGAAAATGGGATGCGAGTAGACGCCTATTTTTAATTCTAGAGTCGTTGGGGCAAGTGTCGAAAACAAAGTTTCTCAACGGCTTTCTAACTTGATCGGGAAAAAGGCTTAATGAAGTTGGACACTGAGCAGGTTCGTCGATATCTTCATCGTCCTTTAAAAAAATAATTTATTAGTTGTACAAAATGAAACTCAGTCACAGGGTAAATTTGAATTTTGTAGAGTTTCATGTAGTAGTTAATTTTTTCAAAATTTTGAACATTTTAGGCGTTAAAGTCTATCAAAAATTGACCTTCTCCGTGTAAGGTTATTGAAGTATAACCATTAAGAAGGTTAATTTTTAAAGGCTTCTAAATCGTAAACCGTTACAGATATTGAAAAATTGCACTAAATAAAATCTGTTGGAAATTTAATTCTCTTTAATTTTTATTCTATTCATTTTTTCTCTAGGACGCACTGTTTTCAAGATAAATTTATTTAAAAAAAAAATTATTTTCCGAAAATGGTGCATCCTAGAAAAAATAATTAAGTACAAATTTATAGAGAATTAAGTTTCCTACAATTTTTATTTATTAGGTGTACAAAATAAAACTCAGCCACAGGGTAAATTTGAATTTTGTAGATTTTTTCAAAATTTTAAACATTTTAGGCGTTAAAGTCCATCAAAAGTTGACCTTCTCCGTGTAAGAAGGTTATTGAAGTATAACCATTAAGAAGGTTAAATTTTAAAGGCTTGTAAATCGTAAACCGTTACAGATATTGAAAAAATGTACTAAATAAAATCTGTTGGAAATTTAATTCTCTTTAATTTTTATTCTATTCATTTTTCTCTAGGACGCACTGTTTTCAAGATAAATTTAATTTTTAAAAAAATTAATTTCTGAAAATGGTGCATTCTAGAAAAAAAATAATTAAGTACAAATTTATAGAAAATTAAATTTCCTACAATTTTTATTTAATAGGTGTACAAAATGAAACTCAGCCACAAAGTAAATTTGAATTTTGTAGATTTTTTCATTTTTTCAAAATTTTAAACATTTTAGGCGTTTAAGTCCATCAAAAGTTGACCTTCTCCGTGTAAGGTTATTGAAGTATAACCATTAAGAAGGTTAATTTTTAAAGTCTTGTAAATCGTAAACTGTTACAGATATTGAAAAAATGCACTAAATAAAATCTGTTGGAAATTTAATTCTCTTTCATTTTTATTCTATTCATTTTTTCTCTAGGACTCACTGTTTTCAAGATAAATTTATTTTAAAAAAAAATTATTTTCCGAAAATGGTGCATCCTAGAAAAAAAATAATTAAGTACAAATTTATAGAAAATTAAATTTCCTACAATTTTTATTTATTAGGTGTACAAAATGAAACTCAGCCACAGGGTAAATTTGAATTTTGTAGATTTTAGCCGATTTTCATTTTGTACACCTAATATGAAATTTATAAATAGATTTTTACTTCAAACAGGAATGCAGAAGAGTTGGCAGTGGCTTTTGACAAGTCGAGCGGCAGTAGGTGAGCTTCAGTTGTAAAAACGTATTTATCCAAGTCGACTATGAGGTCAGACGGGTCGGTAAAAAGAAGATAAAGATACTTAAACGTTTCGGCTAAAACGAAAGAGTCCATTCGGTCATCATGTTGTCCAGTGCGGACATCGCTCACAGCTGCATAACCGCAAGGAACGCGAGCATGTCGCTGAAGCCCTTTCAGTATCTTTTTGCCGACTTGTAAATAATAATGATCACCCGTCGCCCTATATAGGAAATACGTCGACTCTAAAAATTCCGGCCGAAGAGGATACTGTCCCCAATAGACTTTAAAATCCGTAGTAAAAGCTTCCGGGATAAACGTATGCCTCTGCATCACTTGATATAACATCTCATGAGTTTCTACAGCCGGTTTGAGATCTCCGTTTAAAACCTAAGGAAAGATTATTGAAAAAAAATTATATTTTAAGGTCTCTACTTGTAGGCCAGGCCAAAAGGCAAGAAGGGCGTCCATGAAGTTTCTTGAATTTGTGGTTGGCCGATGCATATGGACATCGAGAAGCATGGGACCTTGACTTATGTACTTCATAACGGCAGAATAGTGCTGTAAAATGAATAATTAATAGATTTAAAATGATTGGGTTGGATAAAACCTTGTTAAATCGTGAAAGATATCTGTTATCTCCGAGAAGAACATAAGCTTTTAAGCAATATTCATAATAGGAGTCGATTCCGGCGCCAACTCCGGAGTCTCTGCGTACCCAATCGCCAGAATGAACGTTTAAAACGGTTCCCATAAGGTCTGTACTTCGATGGCGAAGTTTCCATAAGCTGTCCATCGCTCGGTGGGCTTTTTCTTCGAAGAAATGATCACCCGTGAGACGAGACAGGGCTGCCATTTCTAAAACCATCGTACCAGCGCATGCTGTACATGTTTCTCTTGAGGACCACAGCGACGGAGATTTCATGCCATTTTTCAAGTTGACGCGAGCGTGCGGAATACCTGTCGTCGTATTAAAAGCTGGAATGAGACGGTCTCCGATATCCTTGGCCATTTCAAGCAGCTCGCCTTTGTACCAGAGCATTTCTCCGATTTCATCGCGGACGTATTCTGCGAGTACGTGCGCTGAGAGAAGACCTCCCAAAACGCGGATGTTGGTCTCAAAAACGGATACGACGATATCGCTGTCGAAACTTACATCTCTGATTATTAATTTAACCGCCCGGTCGAATTCGGATATGTCGCCCAATATTACAAGCGTATCCAGCGTATCAATCAACGTCAATGAAAAGCTAAAATAAATTGTAAGGTTTTTTAATTACATTTCAAATATTTTTTCTGGAAAAAAATCTGTTAAAATTGAGGTTTCTAGGCCAAAAACCGTGGCAAACAAGTACAGGTGGAATAAGAATAGTCCCTCCTGGCTGAAACAGCCAGAAAACCCATTAAAAAAGGTGTTTCGTGGCTGAAAAGCACAAAATTGAGTAAATATGGTTTCTCCTGCACTAGACATCAAAGGAAATGGCAGAAAATCTATTGAAATGGGGGGGGGGGGAGGATGAAAAAAAAGAAAATCCCTGAAGACAGCCGGGTGTTTGAGTGTTTTTTGGCAAATGTATGAGGGGGGGGGGGGTATTGCGTTTCTAGATCACAAAAAACAAGAAAACACCAGAAAATCCATTAAAAAAGATGTTTCTTTGTTGAAAAACTAAAATTGAGTAAATGTGGTTTCTCGTGCACTAAAAATCAAAGAAGATGGCAGAAAATCTGTTAAAATGGGGGGGGGGGGGCGAAAAAACAGGAATATCCCTGAAGACAGCGTGTGTTTTGAGTGGTTTTTGGCAAATGTATGAGGGGGGGGGGATTGCGTTTCTGGGTCACAAAAACCAAGAAAACACCAGAAAATCCATTAAAAAAGGTGTTTCTTGGCTGAAAAACTCAAAATTGAATTAAACTGGTTTCTCTTGCACAAGAAATCAAAGAAAATGGCAGAAAATCTTTTAAAATGTGGGGGGGGGTGGATGAAAAAACAGGAAAATCCTTGAAGACAGCAGGTGTTTGGGTGTTTTCAGTGTTTTTTGGCAAATATATGAGGGGGAAAATAGCGTTTCTGGGACACAAAAACAAAGAAAACACCAGAAAATCCATTAAAAAAGGTGTTTCTTGGCTGCAAAACTCAAAATTGAGCAAAAATAGTTCCTCCTGCACAAAAATCAAAGAAAATGGCAGAAAATCTGTAGAAATGGGGGGGGGGGGGATGAAAAAACCTGAAGACAGAGGGTTTTGTGGCAAAAATATGAGGGGGGAAATTGCGTTTCTGGGTCACAAAAACCAAGAAAACACCAGAAAATCCATTAAAAAAGGTGTTTCTTGGCTGAAAAACTCAAAATGGAATTAAACTGGTTTCTCTTGCACTAGAAATAAAAGAAAATGGCAGAAAATCTGTTGAAATGGGGGGGGGGATGAAAAACAAGGAAAATCCCTGAAGACAGAGGGTTTTTCGGCAAAAATGTGACGGGGAAAATTGCGTTTCTGGGTCACAAAAACAAAGAAAACACCAGCAAATCCATTAAATAAGGTGTTTCTTGGTAGAAAAACTCAAAATTGAGTAACAATGGTTCCTCTTGCACAAGAAATTTAAAAAAATGGCAGAAAATCTGCTAAAATTGGGGGGGGGGGGGTTCCAGGCCGAAAAAGGAAGGAAAACCTTTTAAGATTTGGTGATTTTTGTCCAAAATAAAAGAAAAAATGAGAAAAACTCTTTTAAAAATGGTGAAAAGGGTTCCAGGAGGCATAATTGCGCTTTAAATTTGGACAGGAAAAATTCTTACCAACACTAATTTTCTCTCAGATTCAAAAACTCATTATTTAATCACCCAACTTACTTCCCAAGAGTATCATCAATGTCACCACGAGAAGGATGACTCCCTCGATATCGACCTTGACAAGTCAAAGGCATCAATTCATCCGCAGGATACGCATTTTCCTTTTAAAAAATAAAAATAATAATTAAAACATTAAATAAATAAATAAATTTACCATATAAGCTCTATAAGCATGGTAGAACATATCTCTAGCCTCTTCCCTAAAAAACAACAATTAGTAAATAATTGAAGAACAATTGAAAATAATGGTGGACATAATAAAATGAAAGGAGGAACATATCAGAATCAAGAGCAAGGGCAGGCCTAGACCTTGAACTACTTTTGGCTTCCTTAAAAAAAATTAAAAAACATTCACCTTAAACTTTCTTGTTCCTGTATCGACATGGTGTCCTTCTCCGAATCATCCCCACGGACGAAAAGGGCGACAGAAAAAACGACGATGGTACAAATTAAATTTTGACTGATCATTTTTTAAAAATTTAATTTATGATATCATGAAGAGAAATCGTCACAATTCATTCGGTGATGTCGAATTAAAAAAACCCAGGTTTAGATAACGCCCGGTGTAAGTTATGAGTTTGATACGCATATTTTTTCATTAAATTTTATTCCAAGTTTGAAAACTTTTAAAAGTTCGTTCTTGAAAGAAAATGGACGCCTGAAACGTAGATCATATTGGCGAATATCTCAGCTTCCTGAAAAATTAAAAATAAAATTAAAACTTCATGACATAAAATAATAAAATAAAAACTCTTCTCAAATACATGATTGCAATTAACGAGTTTTGATTTTAGTGTACAGGATATCCCAGAAACTTCGTTAATTTATTAGGTGTACAAAATGAAACTCAGCCACAGGGTAAATTTGAATTTTGTAGATTTTAGCCGAGTTTCATTTTGTACACCTAGTAGTTCATTTTTTCAAAATTTTGAACATTTTAGGCGTTAAAGTCCAACAAAAGTTGACCTCCTCCGTGTAAGAAGGTTATTGAAGTATAACCTAAGAAGGTTAATTTTTAAAGGCTTGTAAATCGTAAACCGTTACAGATATTGAAAAAATGCACTAAATAAAATCTGTTGGAAATTTAATTCTCTTTAATTTTTATTCTATTCATTTTTTCTCTAGGACGCACAGTTTTCAAGATAAATTTATTTTTAAAAAAATTATTTTCCGAAAATGGTGCATCCTAGAAAAAAATAATTAAGTACAGATTTATAGAGAATTAAATTTCCTACAATTTTTTTTATTAGGTGTACAAAATGAAACTCAGCCACAGGGTAAATTTGAATTTTGTAGATTTTAGCCGAGTTTCATTTTGTACACCTAGTAGTTCATTTTTTCAAAATTTTGAACATTTTAGGTGTTAAAGTCCATCAAAAGTTGACCTCCTCCGTGTAAGAAGGTTATTGAAGTATAACCTAAGAAGGTTAATTTTTAAAGGCTTGTAAATCGTAAACCGTTACAGATATTGAAAAAATGCACTAAATAAAATCTGTTGGAAATTTAATTCTCTTTAATTTTTATTCTATTCATTTTTTCTCAAGGACGCACAGTTTTCAAGATAAATTTATTTTTAAAAAAATTATTTTCCGAAAATGGTGCATCCTAGAAAAAAATAATTAAGTACAGATTTATAGAGAATTAAATTTCCTACAATTTTTTTTATTAGGTGTACAAAATGAAACTCAGCCACAGGGTAAATTTGAATTTTGTAGATTTTAGCCGAGTTTCATTTTGTACACCTAATAAATGAGAACCCCTATTTTTTATTCCAGATTAATAATATACGCAAAATTTCAAGTTGATTTGACTATTCATATGACCAACAGAATTTTAGCATTTTTTTGCGTTAAAATCTGTTAAAATTGACTTATGAGACAAATTTTTTTTTAAAAGTTTGCTTTTTTTTGTCCGAGGATTCCAACTATCGCAAATTTAAGCATCTTCTGCATCACGAGATGTCGCCGCTGACTTCCTTAAAGAAGTTTATACTTCCCCCTCCTACATTTTTTACTAAGTTTATACTTTCCCCCTCCTACATTTTTACTAAGTTTATACTTTCCCCCTCCTACATTTTTACTAAGTTTATACTTCCCTCCTTTGTACTTCCCCTCCTACATTTTTACTTCTCTTTTAAGGAAGTTTTCGTAGGAAGCTCTTCAAACTAGTTTTGTTTCAGAAATGATAAGTAAAATTTCTTTTTAAAACTTTTTCTTTTGGTCCAGGAGCTGTATTTCTTAAAGATTTTGGACCTAAAGTTCTTTTAAAAAAACTCCTGTTTTCATTTTTATGAAAAATGGGGTATTGCCATTCAAATGACGATGTTAGAGTTGATATATATTCATATGAACTACCTATCAGTAATTTGGGCAAGGTTTTTTAATTCTTGCGAATAGATAAAAAAAAAACTTTATCTCAAAAATGGAAAATTGGAAACTGTCTTAATAAAACGAAAATGACATAACATAGAAGATAAGAAAATAAACCCATAAATAGAATATTAAAATTCGCTTATTTTAAATATAAAATAAAGAAAAAAAATTTTTTAGTGTCCATAAAAACAAAGACCGAAAAAATTTCACTTTCCCGATTTCACCTCTCGAGTCGACCGACCGATTTAATTTCTCACGCACGATTTAAAAGACAAAAAAAAGATTAGATAACTAATTTTCTAAATAGCAATATTTATCTAGAATTAGGAATTATGGTTCTAATACATACCGTTGAATATAAAAAATCTAAACGAAAAAAACACAAAACACGAGGTTAAAAAAAAGGGAATACTTTAAAAATTTGAATTTTTAGGGCCCGAGCGACTAGATAAAATAAAATTTTAAAAATATGATCCGACCACCGTCACCTGGAAAACGTCAAGGAAGTCCAACTCCAACACAAGATCGCTTCTCGCTAGAGATCCGTTCAGAACTGCCAACTTAAGTTTTAAGGTCGAAATCTTTCCCTTCTAATAGCACGTTTTTCGATTAAAAAATAAGGGGCTTTTCTCGTTGAAAGTTGGTGAAAAGGGTTTTCCGCCCAGAAAATCTATAATTATCTAATAATTAAGAATCTTGAAAATATAGGGATATGTATAAAAATAAAGTAGGTTTTTCGGATAAAGACCTTAAATAAGGTATAAATGGGCCGGAGAGTCGAGGAAAGCAAATAAAAATAATAACTATACACAAAAGACAATATTTTTCTGTTTTTTTGATGAAATAACAAAATCAAACGAATAGTTGGCAACACTGTTTTTATTGAAAACGTGGAGGTTTCGTCTTCTTATCATTTTATCAACACAACAACAGCTAATCACCCGAATATAGCTGACGTTTAATGATTTTAAAGTATTAACTATTTTAAAATGACCAAACTGACTGAATGGGTGACCGGCCTGGCGGTCTTTTTAGGCGTCTGGTACACTATTTTGGGATATAAAGGTCGAAACAAGTTGGTAGACGAATGGTACCAAATGATTTATTTTTCTCCTCTTATTTTTATCGCCATGTTAGGGGTGAGTTTTATTTGAATATTTTTTTTTTCTTTAATTTGTTTTGTGTCAGATTTACGCCATTGTCGTCGTTTTATATCGAGTGTTCACTTTTAACGACTGTGTTGAAGCCGCTGAAGAACTGCAGAAGGTAAAAAATTTTAAAGTTGGTAGTACTGGCTAAAATGCAGGACAGCTGCGGTCCGTGTAGAAAGATTTTTTTTAAAATTATGCATAGTTTGAATTTAGGGCTGGCTCCTGCGGTCATTCAAGTTTGTGGCGTCGTCGCCATTCTGCCAACATTTTACATCTATAATTTCTCACTAAATTTTCCCTGTGGGAACATAATTTTTTTCCTCCTTTATTTTGTCAAGCGAAACGAATTTTAACTTTTTTTTTGTTTCTTCTAGCAAATCATCGAGGCTAAAGAAGACCTGCGAAAAAAGGGTTTCGTAATTGACAACTGAGACATTCCAAATTTTTTTTTTATATTATTTTACATCTTGTGTTTAATAAAAAAAGGAAAATAACTTTTTTATGATTTTAAAAGAAACCTAAATTCATAAATAAATAATTTACAAAAAAATAAATCAAAATGCAAAGTAGTGTTCACAGTCGTTTCCCCATTGTTTTAACCGCTTAGTCCGACAAAAAATGCCAAAAAGTGAACAAAAAAAAACCTAAATTTAATTTAATTTTCATAATTCGTCTTTGACATATTTGGACTTGAGCGATTCTATCCGTTTGATGAAATCAGTCTTTTCTAAGCAGCCGTCGCAATCTTCATCCCAATCGTTGAGTATCTTCTTCAAATCGCGAACTTTTAATTTTTTCAAATCGACCGTTTTCCAGTCAATCGTTTTATCTAATAAAAAAATGAATAAAAGAAATAAGATAAAAGGAAAAGATACCATAACGTAAGGCGCAGATGCCGCCAACTTTGGATGAAAGTCGCTCGCAAAGTTTTTCGACTGGAAGGTTATACGAGAGCGGCTTCGAAAGGTCACGGAGGATGCTCGTCGCTGACTCGGCCAATCCACCAAGGTAATAACACTGTAAATTAATAATAAAATAAAATAATAACAATAAAAGTACTTACAAATTTGTTTTCTTTAAGTTTAGCGCTATTGTTACTGTTTGAAGTTGTTTTGCAAAATTTTTTAAATTCATCTTCTATTTTTGTCGGATCCGATCGAACTGAGTCGCTCAACTGCTCATTGAAGCGTTCCAAAACGGTGAAACAGACTGAAAAAGGTAGTCTTTTAATTATGTAAGGCAAAAACTATGAAAATTAGTGAAGAAAGACTGTAGCGAAAGAAAATTTCGGTAAAAAGGGTATTTATAGGACGATAGACAAAAGAAAGGAGCAAAATTTTGTTTGATTTAACGGGAAAATGAGAATGTGGAGGAAATGAGCTTTGAATTTAGACTTTCTTACCTTCGCAGTCTTCTTTTTTCAACGTGTGAACATCTTTGAGAACGAAACAGGCGAGAAAAACGAAAAAAGTCAATTTGAAATTGGAAAACTCCATTTTTTTTGTCGGCTAAATTTTTAAGGGCACGAACGTGAAAAAAAACCAGTGTCGGAAGAGTCAAGAGTCTCGCCGGCTTCGGCCTTCGATTTCGCCTTGAATATCACAAGAAATCTTGAACCGGAAAGTCACCTTTTCGTATTTTCAAATCGTACAATGGAAGTGACGGAGTTGACCACGTATGTTTGGAGGGTAACCTGAAAAATTTTTAAAGACAAATGTCTGAACGCCATTGGTCCGTTGAAAAGCGCGCCCATTTTCAAAATTTCAATCCTGCATTTTTTCTAGCCAAGAGACGCCATTTTCCTTTAATTTTTGTGCTTGTGACATATTTTTTGCCCTAGAAATCCTCTACTTTCTGGATTTCTGTTTAAATACCGACTCGCGATAATATTTAGAGTGGATAAGAGGGCGTGTTGGCAACCCTGCTTTGACGTAGATTGAAACCTCATGAAACTAATGAAGCGCCCCAATTTTCAAAATTTCAATCCTGCATTTTTCCTAGCCAAGAGACGCCATTTTTTCTTAATTTTTGTGCTTGTGACATATTTTTTGCCCTAGAAATCCTCTACTTTCTGGATTTCTGTTTAAATACCGACTCGCGATAATATTTAGAGTGGATAAGAGGGCGTGTTGGCAACCCTGTTTTGACGTAGATTGAAACCTCATGAAACCAATGAAGCGCGCCCATTTTCAAAATTTCAATCCTGCATTTTTCCTAGCCAAGAGACGCCATTTTTTCTTAATTTTTGTGCTTGTGACATATTTTTTGCCCTAGAAATCCTCTACTTTCTGGATTTCTGTTTAAATACCGACTCGCGATAATATTTAGAGTGGATAAGAGGGCGTGTTGGCAACCCTGTTTTGACGTAGATTGAAACCTCATGAAACCAATGAAGCGCGCCCATTTTCAAAATTTCAATCCTGCATTTTTCCTAGCCAAGAGACGCCATTTTTTCTTAATTTTTGTGCTTGTGACATATTTTTTGCCCTAGAAATCCTCTACTTTCTGGATTTCTGTTTAAATACCGACTCGCGATAATATTTAGAGTGGATAAGAGGGCGTGTTGGCAACCCTGTTTTGACTAGATTGAAACCTCATGAAACCAATGAAGCGCGCCCATTTTCAAAATTTCAATCCTGCATTTTTTCTAGCCAAGAGACGCCATTTTTTCTTAATTTTTGTGCTTGTGACATATTTTTTGCCCTAGAAATCCTCTACTTTCTGGATTTCTGTTTAAATACCGACTCGCGATAAAATTTAGAGTGGATAAGAGGGCGTGTTGGCAACCCTGCTTTGACGTAGATTGAAACCTCATGAAACTAATGAAGCGCCCAATTTTCAAAATTTCAATCCTGCATTTTTTCTAGCCAAGAGACGCCATTTTCCTTTAATTTTTGTGCTTGTGACATATTTTTTGCCCTAGAAATCCTCTACATTCTGGATTTCTGTTTAAATACCGACTCGCGATAATATTTAGAGTGGATAAGAGGGCGTGTTGGCAACCCTGTTTTGACTAGATTGAAACCTCATGAAACCAATGAAGCGCGCCCATTTTCAAAATTTCAATCCTGCATTTTTTTCTAGCCAAGAGACGCCATTTTTTCTTAATTTTTGTGCTTGTGACATATTTTTTGCCCTAGAAATCCTCTACTTTCTGGATTTCTGTTTAAATACCGACTCGCGATAAAATTTAGAGTGGATAAGAGGGCGTGTTGGCAACCCTGCTTTGACGTAGATTGAAACCTCATGAAACTAATGAAGCGCCCAATTTTCAAAATTTCAATCCTGCATTTTTTCTAGCCAAGAGACGCCATTTTCCTTTAATTTTTGTGCTTGTGACATATTTTTTGCCCTAGAAATCCTCTACTTTCTGGATTTCTGTTTAAATACCGACTCGCGATAATATTTAGAGTGGATAAGAGGGCGTGTTGGCAACCCTGTTTTGACGTAGATTGAAACCTCATGAAACCAATGAAGATACTCATCAGTCATCACTTATCAGTACGGTCGGCCATGCGGCTTGATTTAAAAGAATAAAACGCATAAAACATTTACTTATATTTCATTCTCAACAAAAACATTTCACAAAATAATTTTCGTCTCTGGTCCCGTTTTATAAAATACAAAAATAATTATCACATTAATTAAAACGTAAAGATGATAGCCAAAATAAAGAAAAAAAATTCATTTTTTAAATTACATCTAATGTGTTGAGCTGCGGTTTCATCATAGGTTTACGGTCGAGTAAGGGTAAAGCTTCAAGCCTAGGCGGCCTTCGGTTGTTAGCATCTAAAGAAATATTATTAATTAATGGTTGTTACAAATTGTGGTGGCCTCAGCGCACTTTTGGAGCCAAATCTGGAGTGATTATAGACTTACCAATCCATCCGTTCAAATGCGTCTGTGGTCCACCCCATGAATGATTAAGAAAAGCTTGATTTGTACTATTTTTGAACGAAGACAAGGAGTTGTGTATTGAATTTAAAGATCCTTGAAGGTTCAGACCTGCAAAAAATGAGTAGTTAAAAGTTTTTTCAGTAAAAATAATACCGTTTGCACGTGCGACGTCTTGTTGAGCTTTCATCAAGAGCTCAGTTGCTCTTTTAGGCTTGAAGTAGTTCCCAGCAAAGTCTTCCTCCTCGTTCGGATCTAGCTTCTGCAAAACAAAACAACATAAGTTAGAGATATTAATTTTTAATTTTTTTATGTGCATAGAAGAAAAAAAATGGTGTTACATGCTGGTCTGGAGGCAGCGCCGCAATCGAATCCGCAACATCTCGACCTATCGCATGCAAAAGAGACATTACACAAAGTTCATCAAGTGCCACGAGTGCAAATATCCCCTTTTATGTGCTAAGTGATAGAACATGGAAACTTTTTTAATTTTTTCGGACTTGCCTGAAGCCTACCGGGAGCTGTTTGGGAAGTATTTCTCCAAGTGGATCCTATTAAATTTGGGTTTTAATTTGCACTCGTTATTAATTCAAAATGACATGTTGAAAGTCCATAAAGACATACATGTCACAACTTGTATGAAAACTAACCTGCAGGAGGAAGTTTCGTCCTTGAAATATTAAAATCAGGAATTATCCAACATTGTTTATCATCATCCCATTTTGCTTCATTCTTTATTGTCTCGATTGAGCTATAAAAATTGCTTTTTAAGTACTCATAGTAATAATGAATACTAACCTGTAGTTTGAAGGGCTTTTTAAATTTGGGACGATTTTATCGAGTATTTGATTGTGAAGCATGACTTGTCGGTCGAGCCTTCGTATTGTTTCTAAATAGTCGGTTCTTTCGGTTTCGAATTCGGTTTGTAGGTCGGCGATTTCGCGTTCGAGGGCGCGGATTTTGTGTTTGTGTTTTTGAGGTTTTCGCTTCTTGCAGTGAGCTGGTCGTGCATGTCGTCATAAACGCCGAGGACGAGGCTGCTGTGTTCTTCCTTGGCGAGGACTTCAGCCAATGCGGCCAAACGCTTTTCGGCAGCTCTTTTGCGTCGGGCGCGTCTCTCTTTTAAACCCTGATCGCCCGCCTTTTCGCCACCAACGAGGCTTTTCTGTAATTTGATCAATCTCGCCATTATCTCCTGCTGAGACGCCTTCGATATCTGATTGTTTTCCTCATTTTTATTCTGTTCGATTTCTTTACATTTCTCGCCTTCAACCACCGTCAATGAATCTTGCTTAAAAACAGACTAAAAACATAATAAAGTTATCAGTTATCACTATATACAATGTACCTTTTATTAATATTTTTGATTTGGTTTTCATACGAAGTTTTCAAGCCATCAAGTTCTTCTTGGACTTGATTCCGGCTTGTATTCATTTCTGCAAACTGAGCTTTTAAGGCGGCCATTTCTTTTTCATATTCGATCCTTATTTTCTCCCTTTCTTGTTCCAGAAGCACTTCATCTACTAAATATAAATATGTCATCAAAATTGGCTAAATTATACTTTTTGTTAAGGAAGCAGTGCTTTCTAAAGTTTTCAAAAAGTTTGTTTGTTTTCAAAAAGCAGTGTTTCTCAACCTTTTTGAAGCCTGCGCCCCCCTAAGAGGAGGAAAATACTTACCGCCCCTTCCCTACGAGCCAGTTAATTTTTTTAACGGGCGGTTAAGTTTTTGCCTTTTACTTAATGGGCCGGTTAAATTTTTGCCCTTTACTTAACGGGCCAGTTAAATTTTTTTAACGGGAGGTTAAGTTTTTACCCTTTACTTAACGGACCGATTATCTTTTTAACGGGCGGTTATGTTTTTACCCTTTACTTAACGAGCCGGTTAAATTTTTTAACGGGCGGTTAAGTTTTCACTCTTTATTTAACGGGCAGGTTAAATTTTTGCCCTTTATTTAACGGGTAGGTTAAATTTTTATCCGCGGTTAAGTTTTTGCCCTTTACTTGACGGGCCGATTATCTTTTTAACGGGCGGTTATGTTTTTACCCTTTACTTAACGGGCCGGTTAAATTTTTTAACGGGCGGTTAAGTTTTCACTCTTTATTTAACGGGTAGGTTAAATTTTTATCCGCGGTTAAGTTTTTACTCTTTACCGTACTTAAGTTTTTACTCTACTCTTTACTTTTTTACCGGGCGGTTAAGATTTTGCCCTTTACTTGACGGGCAAGTTAAATTTTTGCCCTTTACTTAACGGGCCGGTTAAATTTTTAACGGGCGGTTAATTTTTTACCCTTTACTTAACGGGCCGGTTAACTTTTTAACGGGCGGTTAAGTTTTCACTCTTTACTTAACGGGCAGGTTAACTTTTTAACGGGCGGTTAAGTTTTTGCCTTTTACTTAATGGGCTGGTTAAATTTTTGCCCTTTACTTAACGGGCCGGTTAAATTTTTTAACGGGAGGTTAAGTTTTTACCCTTTACTTAACCGGGCGGTTAAGTTTTTGCCCTTTACTTAACAGGCAGGTTTAATTTTTGCCCTTTACTTAACGGGAAGGTTAAATTTTTGCCCTTTACTTAACGGGCAGGTTAAATTGTTGGCCTTTACTTAACGGGCCGGTTAACTTTTTAACGGGCGGTTAAGTTTTCACTCTTTACTTAACGGGCAGGTTAAATTGTTGGCCTTTACTTAACGGGCCGGTTAAATTTTTGCCCTTTACTTAACGGGCAGGTTAAATTTTTGCCCTTTACTTAACGGGCCGGTTAAATTTTCAACGGGTGGGTAATTTTTTACCCTTTACTTAACGGGCCGGTTAACTTTTTAACGGGCGGTTAAGTTTTTCCCGTTTACTTAACGGGCCGGTTAACTTTTTAACCGGCGGTTAAGTATTTGCCCTTTACTTAACGTGCTGGTTAAATTTTTGCCCTATACTTAACGGGCCGGTTAAATTTTTATAACGGGCGGTTAAGTTTTTACTACATAGTGGGCCGGTTAACTTTTTATAACGGGCGGTTAAGTTCCTTTACTTAATGGGCCGGTTCAATTTTTTAACGGGCGATTAAGTTTTTACTACATAATGGGCCGGTTAAATTTTTTAACCGGCGGTTAAGTTTTTACTACTTAATGGGCCGGTTAAAATTTTGCCCTTTACGTAACGGGCTGGTTGACTTTTTAACGGGCGGTTAAAATAAAAATAATAAAAAACCTCTCACACTAACGCCTCCATGGCTGGCCACTTAGCCATTTCCCCCCATCACCCAAATTTTGCATAACGCCCCACAGTAACTTCCCAGCGCCCCCAGGGTACCGCCCACCTTTGAGAATCACTAATTTATAGGAAAACATTGCAGAAAGTTTACATACCAACAGCAGTCATTTTTGGTTTGGTTAACATTTCTTTGAGCGTTTCGATCTCTTTTTGATATTGTCGCAACATGGCGTCTTTGGGATCTTCATTTATGTGAGGTTTATTTTTAATATTTTGGCTCGATTAGCATATCGTAATGTTGAAAGAGTTTCGTCGTAATTGTTGTCCGCAGGAGACAAACATGCAAGCATTAACGTCTTTGTGTTTCCTCCTAAAGAATCCTGAAAAAGGGAGTTAGTGAATGTAGATTATTAGTATTTACCTGAAGTATTCGAGTTAATTTTGAATCTCTATATGGTATATGTTTGGCTTTTCCATCGACAAGTGCGGAGATGACGTTGCCGAGTGCGGAAAGCGAAAGGTTGATTTTACTCGCTTCTTTCAACCTGTCGCCCTGCGCTCCGGTTTTTGCTTGACGTTCACTTCCTGCTAAGTCCACTAGGCTTAACTTCCCTCTTTTAATTGAACCCTCATTGATAGAATCGGTGGCCATCATTTCAACAGAAATGCTGAAGATTGAATGACTCCTTGACGAATCGGCATTCATCAATGTAGCACCGACCGATCTATTCGCCCAACCTTTACTCATCAAACTTTCACACTCAGAGACAGATCCGACAGCGTGCCATGTCAAATCTTAAAATGCAAAAGTAAAAAGAATTTTTGTTGTATTTTTATACCTTGAACGTAAACTCCTTTATCTCCATTTTCTTTTAGATCTAATTTCTGTTTGACATCAGGTCCTAGAAGATCTCTAATTTCTTCGTTGTAGATTTCCAAATATGATGCCAAGACTAAAAATCGGACGTCCTGTGTGACTGAAATGGCTTCGAAAATATGCTCGAATGCTCGTGGGATGATTCCTCTTTGGGACTGCGGTTCGGCGACTCCTTGCATCGAGAAACTTTTACCGCATCCGGTCTGACCGTATGCGAAGACTGTCCCGTTGTAACCCTCGAGGACGCTTTCGATTAGCGGCGAAGCGCTTTCGTTGTAGATCTGCTCGGTGGTCGAGCCGACGGAATATACGCCGTCGAACGTAAACGTTTTCGGAGGCGCTGAATTATCCGTAGGGTTCATTATAGAACACGTAGACCTCTCCGAGTCCATCACCACAACGCTCTACATTAATATCCATCATAAGTACTATTTGATCAACAATGGTAATTTAGCAACTCTTGAAGGAAGGGGGCAAATTCAATCATTTTGTACACCTAGTAGTTCATTTTTTCAAAATTTTGAACATTTTAGGCGTTAAAGTCCATCAAAAGTTGACCTTCTCCGTGTAAGGTTATTGAAGTATAACCATTAAGAAGGTTAATTTTTAAAGGCTTGTAAACCGTGAACCGTTACAGATATTGAAAAAATGCATTAAATAAAATCTGTTGGAAATTTAATTTTCTTTAATTTATATTCTATTCATTTTTCTCTAGGACGCACTGTTTTCAAGATAAATTTATTTAAAAAAAAATTATTTTCCGAAAATGGTGCATCCTAGAAAAAATAATTAAGTGCAAATTTATAGAGAATTTAATTTCCTACAATTTTTATTTATTAGGTGTACAAAATGAAACTCAGCCACAGGGTAAATTTGAATTTTGTAGATTTTAGCCGAGTTTCATTTTGTACACTTAATAACTAGGAATTAAGGAAAAAATCGACTAAATCTTCGACAGTTTCACATTTTTGAATTTTTGATTCAGACTCTTCACCCAATATCATAAGATGGGTCCCTTTTTTAATATCAAAACTCCTTTTTTTTTGGCAAAATTTCATGAAAATCGAGAATTTTAAAGTTGCAAAATCCAAGTATTTTGGGTTTGACCTAAATGCCTGAAGCAGCGATAGTGCAACCATTTTGCAATTCGTAAAAACAAAGATGGATGTCTTTTTTGAGTTTTGATTCTCATTTATTTACCTCTAAAACTATTATTTTATTAACATATTAAATAATTTTATTATTTTAATTTTGAAAATTGAAACTTTTATAACTATTATGGTGTTTTAATTTATAATAGGGGTTATAAGGATTAGAGAGGTTAAGTATTGGCTGAATGGCTAAGTAGGTTGCAACATAATCGATAGCAAGAGAGCGCTAGTGGGTCAATGTCAAAAACTGGAGTCTGTCAGATTAAAATCAACAAATTTTTCTTTCTCCCCCGTAATTACCTTGCATTTTAAGGCGACTTCTCTGCTGTTCATAGGCCTGCATCTTGCGATCACTCTTACACTTTCAGCCATATCAGAAAAAATCTATTTCGCAACCTAAAAAGAAATTAATTACTGTATAAAAATTATTCGAAGAATAAAAAAGTAGACTAATGAGAAAAGATAAGCCATTCACGCGAAAAGCATCAAGTGGTCGCCGAGCAACCGAAAAGGGCAAACAAAGACTTTGACCTTCATTTAAGGACCTTAACACCCAAAATGTTCCACTTGAATTCAATTAACATAAAATTACATCAATCCATTTCTTACATAAACTTCATCATTTTCTGTCACTTTTTAACCTGTCACTCATAATTATTGATTGTTTTAATTACAATTTTAAAATAAAAACAATTATTATAAAATTATTACATCTATTGACATCTAATTAAAGAAGTTATTGTGGTACCCTCCACTTTTTTTTTTGATACATTTCGAATATTTATCGATTTATTTAAATGGAATATCTAAGTTTTCAGGGACAATAGACTTGACTGATACATAACTTATTAGAATATTGACCGACAAATTCGTTTATAAATTTATGGAGGCCAAAAGTTTCAAAAGGTCAAATTTTTGTTGTTGTTAATTATTATAAATAGTTTTAAAAAAATTAAAAACCCAATTTAAAATTGTCAAAATTTTTATACTAATTTTTTCTTCTCTAAAGACTTATTTATTAAAATTGAAAAATTAAACTTACTTTTTAAAATCTGTTTAAGTTGGTTTTTTAAAAAAATCATATCCATTTTGTTGTTTGAATTGAAGTTTTTTGAAAAAAATTTAACGCATTTTTAGTTATTTATGGTGGAGATGGTTCTTGGACGGGAGGAGGGCGAGCACTGACTTGTTTTGAAACGTTTTTGAATGGAGGGTTTCCATTGGCTACGAAACCCTCCCCCAACTTAACCTTCTCAACGCCTCCCCTGCCATTTTTTTAGCACCATTCAGTTTAGAGCAATGTGTTGTAATCATATTACAAATATGAAATAAACTATAAACTTCAAATTTAATTATTTTATATAAAAAATGTTTTTATGGGTATAAAACTCCTTATTTTGGCCAAGAAACTACATTTTTCAAGCGTTTCCCTTCCTTTGAAAAAAAAAGTCTTTTAGTCAAAAAGATGGTGATTTTTGAATTTCGAAAAAATGGCGCAGATATTATGTCTGTTTGAAAGGGAGAACACCGTTCAACATAACGCATTTCACCCTAAAGCAGTTGAACATAAAAAAATCTGCATTTCGACATTAAAAATCTGTAGTTCACCATAATGCGTGTCGGTATAATGCAATTGAACATAAAGCTCTCAAAAGTACACAAATGTTGAGCATAAAACACTTTTGAGCATAAACGACTTTTTCAATAAATGCAAGTCGACATAAAAAAAGTGCAAGTCACCATAACGCTTCTCAACATAAAAGCCTCTCTTTAAACTTGTCGTTTCGCCATAACACTGTTTCTGTCGTTTGGGCATAATACATCTCACCATAAACTAGAGACAGCGAAAGAGCAAGCCTACTTTCCCCGTTTAAAACGCGATTATGGCGAAACGACAAAAATCTTAAAACTTGACAGTTCACCATAATGCAATTCAACATAAAGCATCACACCATAAACTAGGAAAAGCAAGCAGTCAGGCCAATGGGATCAGCTCGTTTTATGACACAAGGGGGTTAATTTTTTTTTTCCTCTCGCGAGGATGTGCTAACTGTGAAGTTTTAAAGTTTTTGTCGTTTCGCCATAATAGCGCTTTAAACGGCGAAAATAGGCTTGATCCTTGGCTGTCTCTAGTTTATGGTGAGATGTATTATGCCCAAACGACAAGTTCTTTAAAATGAAAGTTTATTTTATGTTCAACTGCGTTATGTTGAAACGACAAATTTTATGTCGAAATTACATAAACGACATGGTGAGATGTATTAGGTGTACAAAATGAAACTCGGCTAAAATCTACAAAATTCAAACTTACCCTGTGGCTGAGTTTCATTTTGTACACCTAATAAATAAAAATTGTAGGAAATTTAATTTTCTATAAATTTGTACTTAATTATTTTTTTCTAGGATGCACCATTTTCGGAAAATATTTTTTAAAAATAAATTTATCTTGAAAACAGTGCGTCCTAGAGAAAAAATTAATAGAATAAAAATTAAAGAGAATTAAATTTCCAACAGATTTTATTTAATGCATTTTCTCAATATCTGTAACGGTTTACGATTTACAAGCCTTTAAAAATTAACCTTCTTAATGGTTATACTTCAATAACCTTCTTACACGGAGAAGGTCAACTTTTGATGGACTTTAACACCTAAAATGTTCAAAATTTATGTTTTTTAATGTTCTAAAATGTTCAACAGCGTTATGTTGAAATGACAAATTAACTTCCTTAAAGAAGTTATTGCGATACCCTCGACGTCGGGTTTTTGGGGAAGGGTCTTCCAGACCCCGGAGTTTTATGTCGAAACGACAAGTGTTAAATCTCTTCTTTATGGTGAGATGTATTACGCTCAAATTCATTATGGTGAACGTTTTCGACTATTTTCGTTAAGTTGAGATGTAGATTTTTTATGGTGGTAAATCGCGATTTCTACTATTTTATGGTCAAATGCATTATGGCGAACCGCACTATGTCGACACGTATTCACTCAGGCAATCCACCTTTTAGGCTCCTAAAAATCCTTCAACAGGCCCTAAATAGAATCCAAAGCCATATTTCTCCTGTCACTCTATTCTAATTAATCTCCGGAAACTCCCAAAATCCACATGCAACCCCAGAGAACATATATCACCGATGTCCCCCAAAATTATCAGGGAAAAGACGAAAAATCGTATTATTAAGGGGATGAAGAGGGAATTTGGTTGTTGATCCGGTTTTATCTGGATCGTATTTGTTTTGTTTTTTTCTCCTCATTTTTGAATTACTTCCAATTACCTTTTCGCTAAAAAACAATGACGTTTAACGCGATTAAATTTCCGGAATTGATCACTATCGAGGTAAATATTAAACACCGTCAAATATTCCCGGGAGTATCGCATGCTCGAAACGTTGATGGGCGGGCTTGGTGGGGTCTTCTGTGTACACGAAAAGGACAAACTCGAGTTAACAGTATCCAAACAGAGATGAAAACGGAACAAATTAAGTCGATTAAGGTTGTCCCTTACACTTTACCAAGCACATCATCCTCTTCTATTCAGGTATGGAAATTAAAAAATTAAATTACCCGCTTATTGTAATTGTAAACCATACCAGAATCGTGGAAAGCAAGCAAAAAACGATGCTAAACCATCAAGACATAGAAGTAATTTCGGATCCGACATCAAAATTTAACGTGTTAGACATAGGAAGGATGCCAAAAATTACTTTCCTATATTTGAGCACTAAAAATCGTTGGAAATTTATTTACAAAAGCTCCTTCTCGTTATTTTAGGAATTTTTAGGCGGTCTTGGAAGCAGTTTTTCCGAAAAAGTTTTCCTTCGGAAAATGAAAAACTTACTTTTCGTCTTAAACATTTTTTCCAAAATAAACCGCTAGCCATTTTGTAGGTTTTGACGAGCTCTTTTCAAAAATATGTTATATAAGAAAATCTGATGAACAGTTTCGTAGTAATGCTTTTATAAACGATTTTTGGAATTCCTCTTAGAATTTGGGCAAATTTTCAAACGGATCATTTTCCAAGGTGTTTTCGCGGGAAAAGGTACTTGTTTGAAGAGCTTCCAACGAAAACTTCCTTAAAGAGAAGTATCTATATAGGAGGGGGAAGTATAACGGAGGGGGAAGTATAACGGAGGGGAAGTAAATGGGAGGGGAAGTATAACGGAGTGGGAAGTATATGGGAGGGGAAGTATATGGAAAGGGAAGTATATGGGAGGGGGAAGTATAATTGAGGGGTAGTATAACAGAGGGTGAAGTACAACGGAGTATGTATTATATTTTTTAAGAATTTTTGATGTAAAAAAATTGCCACTTTTTAATTATTATTTTTTTTAGTAGGGAGAAATTTTATACTTCTGCCCGTTATGAGAGGCACATCCCTAGGCCAAAGAGCCTATTATTTCCACCTTAACACTTAAAAAATTTCCGAAAAAAGAACTAAAAAAAACTGGGAAAATTTAAAAAAAAAAATAGAAAATTGTTAGAAGAAAAGAAAAAAACACGGAAAATTTGTAAAAAAATATCCGGAAAATTTTTCGAAAAAAAAAAAAACTTAGAAAATTAAAAAAAAACTAGGAAAATTTTTTGAAAAAAAAAACTACACCCTTCCATATTCTTCCCTTCCTTTATACTTTACTTCCCCCTCCTTTATACTTTCCCTCCCTTCGTTATACTTTCGTTCCCATATACTTCCCCCTCCGTTTTACGTCCCATCGGTTATACTTCCCCCTCCTACTATATACTTTCCCTCCTATATTGTTACTTCTCTTTAAGAAAGTTTTCGTTGGAAGCTCTTCAAACCAGTACTCTCATTTCAGATTGATCGCAAACTCAAAATTGGGGTCCGCTTGAAATATTGGGGTACCTGACCCACAGGTCACCTAAAAAAATAGGCTTCCAAAATTAAAAACTCCAATCAAGAAAAACGTTTCTAATTTATCTTTTTATGTGTTCGTGCGTGATAAAAAGTACTTTTTTAAATTAATGTAATTAGATTAAAAAAACTTAGCATTTATATTGTATTTGTAGAATTTTTTAAAGGCATGCACCTCTTATTTAAACATATATAGAATCCATAAAAAGGTGACAATTGTCGCCTGACGGGCTTTGGTAGTTCATAATTTATGGATTACCCACTTTTTAAGCGTTTTTTATCGTATCTTTTGTACTCAATTTTAAGGGATTTTATAAATTTTTTGGCCAACATCCGTTTTTTGTCCCAATTTTTTACTAGTGACTAATTTAAATCTATAATTTAATAATGATTTTTCTTAAAGGATTTGTCGTCGTCGATGAGGCGTAAAAAACGAAAGTGCGAATCATTGCGTAAAACATGGACGAAATACTGCGATTCGACGTCACTACACGGATTTAGATATCTTTCCGAACCGAACCGTTCCATTGGCGAAAGGTGATAATAGCTAGTTTGAAACTCCTGGAGCATGCGCAGAAGGATTTGGACGTCAAATCGGTTATCAGTCAAATCTGAATTCATCTGACGTGAAGATCTTTCTGCGCATGCTCCAGGAGTTGCAAACTGGAACAAAGCTAATCTAGGAACTTTTTTTTTCCAGAGCTTTTTGGTCAACGGCGATTTTGATCGCTTTCGTCACAGTGGGTATCGTCGTGAAGGATCAAGTCGAACATTTTTTACGGAGCCCGGTTTTGATCTCGTTTGAAACGAAGCAGACGCCGGTGACGAGCATACCATTCCCAGCTATCACTCTCTGCCCGAGCACTCAGCTCAAAAAAACCTACTTTAATTTATCATTCGCGCTCGAAAAACGAGATAATTTAACAGAAGAAGAGTAAGTAATTTTAACTGTTTTTGGTGCACCTGGGGCGGCCAAATTTTTTCCAGATTTTTAATTAAATCATCAATGACCTGATAACATTTTTGCTTTTTTGCTTTTCTCGATATTCCATAATAAAAAGATAATTTTTTATACATTTGCCAAACAGAACAAAAATCGCATGAGTCAGAATCATCAAATCTAATCGGATTTTTCATATTTAGGACTTCGGGTTAACCACAAGCTTGGACATCGATTCTTAAATTAAGGGCAACGCAATAAACAAAGGTTAATTCAGGATTTTTGACCAGGGGGAAAAAAACTTCCAAAAATATAAATAATTTTTTTAGGCTATTGGTTTTTTAACTTCCTTAAAGAAGTTATTGTGATACCCTCCACGTCGGGTTTTTGGGAGAGGTCTTCTGGGGTTCGGAGGGTCAAATCGAATATGGATCTTTACCGATCTCAACTTTGTCTGTGGTGCCGGCCGTCCGTAGCATTTTTTTCCGGAACACTTTACGGCCACAGTTTTCATCCGATTTTTACCATCACACAAATTTCTTTAGCCGGTGAAGAAGAATGTAACGAGGGCGATTTTTGAATTTCGAAAAAATGGCGGAGATATGTCTGTTTGAAATTTTAAAAAATTCGCTGCGGCCGAACCGTTAATCCGATTTTCACCAAATTTTCACCTATTACTCCTTATATTTTTTAAGAATTTTTGGTGTAAAAACATTGCCACTTTTTAATTATTAATTTTTTTTTAGTAGGGAGAAATTTCGTACTTCTACCCATTACGAGAGGCACATCCCTAGGCCAAAGAGCCCATTATTTCTACCTTGACACTTGAAAAATTTCCGAAAAAAAAAGTAGAAAATTTTTCAAAAAAAAAGAACTTAGAAAATTTTTCAAACAAAAAAAAACCGGAAAATTTTTTGAAAAAACAAACTTGAAAAATTCTCCTTTATACTTTCCCTCCCATATACATCCCCTTCCGTTATACTTTCGTTCCATTATACTTCCCCCTCCTTTATACTTCACCCTCTGTTATATTACCCCTCACTTAAACTTCCCCCTCCCATATACTTCCCCCTCCATTACACTTCCCCTCCCATATACTTCCCCCTCCGTTATATTTCCCCTCCCATATACTTCCCTCTCCGTTATACTTCCCCTCCCATATACTTCCCCCTACGTTTTACGTCCCCTCCGTTATACTTCCCCCTCCTATATAGATACTTCTCTTTAAGGAAGTTTTCGTTGGAAGCCTTTCAAACCAGTACTTTTTTAGGCTATTGGTTTTTTTTAACTAAGATTTTTTTAGGGAAAAAAAATTTCATCTGGCTCTCAGAATGTGCAGCCTTTTTAGTTTCACACAGAAAAATTGGAATTTCGACCGTAAATTTGTAGAGGAGATGATAGAAGTAATTTTTATATTAGTTTTTATGATAAATTAACGTTTTTACAGTCAATAAATGGGAAAGAAAGCTGTCGGAGGTTTTTTCACTCGACAATGTTGTGGGAAAGAAGTTTTTTCGTTGACCCATGCGATCATTTGCAGCCGACTGTGACTTACGCGGGCGCCTGTTTTACTTTTAACATGCTTCCTGTGGATCAAATATTGAAAAACGCAATTCCGTAATTGATAATTTTAGTAGTTTGTATAAGGTTTTTGTGTATTAAAGGAACTGGTCGTCGAAAAAGTTTTGGGGGAAGGAGCGGACATGGACGCCGGACGAGGGTTACTTGGCGAAGGCGAAAAACTCGAAGATGCCATGGTCGGTGAGGCGCGCCTCCATTGCCTACGGCGCTGCAATGTTCTTCATGAAAATCAAACTTGACGAATACGATCCAGTGTGCAGCAGGAAACCTGGATTTATCGTGAGTAAAGAAACTTCGGATCTACAGGTTGTTCCAAACCAGTTTCCAACTCCTGGAGGATGCGCAGTACAATTTGTGCAATCTGAAGTCATCTGGTGTCAAATTAGACGTCCAAATCCTACATCTTCAGTTTTTCAAGTTCATTTTTTCAAAATTTTGAACATTTTAGGCGTTAAAGTCCATCAAAAGTTGATCTTCTCCGTGTAAGAAGGTTATTGAAGTATAACCATTAAGAAGGTTAATTTTTAAAGGCTTGTAAATCGTAAACCGTTACAGATATTGAAAAAATGCACTAAATAAAATCAGTTGGAAATTCAATTCTCTAATTTTTATTCTATTCATTTTTTCTCTAGGACGCAATGTTTTCAAGATAAATTTATTTAAAAAAATTATTTTCCGAAAAAGGTGCATCCTAGAAAAAAATAATTAAGCATATCTGCGCATGCTCCAGGAGTTTCAAACTGCGGTTGGAACAAAGCTTATTATGACGCAAGGGCCATATTGTCAATTCTTAAACGTGAAAACAATACCGACCTTGGGAAGTTTGACAAAGAAAAATAATGGAAAATCGTTATTTTTTCGCCCGATGAAGTTTCGTACTTTACGTCAGGGTCAATTTTCGTCGAATGAATAAGGAAATCATCAAGTAACATGAATCACGCTCTTAAGAAATGACCTCATTAGCTCCTTATGATCGATTCCCATCTTTTTTAGCGTAAAGGCTTCTTTTGCTTCATGTGTAATAATGGACTATTGATTTTTTTTAACTTAAATTTTTTTTGCAACCTACTTGTAGGGATTCGTACACAATCCAGCTGAGCTTCCTGGAGTTCTCCACCCTGCTTTTTACATCCAAGACGGTATGTCGATGATCATCCAGATTTACCCCAAAATGTACTCGGTCGACAAACGTCTTAAACAGTGGAACGCCAAAGAACGCGGATGCTATTTCGACACCGAAAGGAACCTCAGATATTTCAAAATTTACACACAGCGAAGCTGTGAACTCGAATGCGACGCTAATTTCACACTTCAGAATTGCGGATGTTCGACAATTTTCCACCCGACTTTAGGTAAAATATTGATTTCCGTTTATTGACCTCAAAGGTCAAAACGTTCAATATTCTCCCCCATTTTTTAGATGTCAACAATATAACGTACTGTGGACCATCGATATACAACTGCGTAATGACAAAAAGAGGTGACTCCATTTTTATAGACTAAAACTAGGTTAATCTATTTCAGCATAAAGATGTATTGATAGTATACTTCTTTGATTTTTCAAACGTTTCATAGTAGTTCATTTTTTCAAAATTTTGAACATTTTAGGCGTTAAAGTCCATCAAAAGTTGACCTTCTCCGTGTAAGGTTATTGAAGTATAACCATTAAGAAGGTTAATTTTTAAAGGCTTGTAAATCGTAAACCGTTACAGATATTGAAAAAATGCACTAAATAAAATCAGTTGGAAATTCAATACTCTTTAATTTTTATTCTATTCATTTTTTCTCTAGGACGCACTGTTTTCAAGATAAATTTATTTTTAAAAAAATTATTTTCCGAAAATGGTGCATCCTAGAAAAAAATAATTAAGTACAAATTTATAGAGAATTAAATTTCCTACAATTTTTATTTATTAGGTGTACAAAATGAAACTCAGCCACAGGGTAAATTTGAAATTTGTAGATTTTAGCCGAGTTTCATTTTGTACACCTAGTAGTTCATTTTTTCAAAATTTTGAACATTTTAGGCGTTAAAGTCCATCAAAAGTTGACCTTCTCCGTGTAAGAAGGTTATTGAAGTATAACCATTAAGAAGGTTAATTTTTAAAGGCTTGTAAATCGTAAACCGTTACAGATATTGAAAAAATGCAATAAATAAAATCTGTTGGAAATTCAATTCTCTTTAATTTTTATTCTATTCATTTTTCTCTAGGAGGCACTGTTTTCAAGATAAATTGGAGGCACTGTTTTCAAGATATTTAAAAAAAATTATTTTCCGAAAATGGTGCATCCTAGAAAAAAATAATTAAGTACAAATTTATAGAGAATTAAATTTCCTACAATTTTTATTTATTAGGTGTACAAAATGAAACTCGGCCACAGGGTATATTTGAATTTTGTTTCATTTTGTACACCTAATATTTATCTATTTTGTTTTTTATAGAGAAAGCAGCTTCATGCGATTGTCTGCCATCTTGTTCTGAATTGCAGTACGAAATAAAAACATCTTCGATCCCGACTGAATGGCCAGATCATTTTGTGGACCATATAAAGAATAAAGAGTAAGAAAAATGCCCATAATTTTAATTTCCGGGCGGAGCAGCCCTGATAAAATCTAAGGGATCTCAAAGAAAAAAATGCTTGCGAAGGTTGCAGATTTTTGGATTTCCGGGAGTTTGACATCTTTTTGACGGTTTTGCGTAATTTTCCTCGATTTTCTGACCGCCAAACATAGTTTCCGGCCCTTTCTTTACCAAAATTTTCCCCAAAAATCCCTTTATTAGGGTGCCCCTTCGGAATTTGGACATCTTCTTGAACCATTTAAATTTTGCAATTAGCATACTTAAATCCCATTTTTCTAAACTTTTGCTTGTGTTCCTCCCCGCTCACTGGCGGCTATATTTTGATTGCAGCCCTAACATTCGATACTGCCATATAGAAGTGCAGTATGAAAGTAATTACGTCCAAGGCATCACGAGAGCTTCCATGTTCGGACTATCTGATTTTATGGGTAAACAGTTTTTTCCCTCTTCTCTTCTAATTAAAACTCAATTTCCCCCTACAGCAAACATCGGAGGTCTCCTCGGCTTATTTCTCGGCTTCAGCATTCTCAGCGTGGTCGAAGTCGTCTATTTTGTAACTCTTAGGTTCTACACGAATTCAAAAATGGAGAGAAAAGAAAGAGAAAAAAGATTGGTCCAGTCCAGCTCGAGGAAATGGGACGAAGTCATTTTTTGAACAATAATTTGTAAAATTTTAACTTATCGGACTTTTAACAGCTTGAATTCTATTGTACTCTTATTATTTCACCTCTATCTCCATCCCAGCCAACGTTTCAAGAAATTGCGGAGGGGCCCAATTTAAAATTGCTCCTACGATAACGCATTAAATTTAAAATCGACGAAAAACTAAACTGGAATGTAAAAATAAGTGCCTAAACTTGTCGATGAGGATGTCCGAGGGAATGTCTACTTTTAAGTTTAGGTTGGCAGCATTTATTTTGGATTCTGCTAAGGTTACTTCATGTTATCATTGTCGACTCATCGTTTTTTCAATTTTAAGTAAGTTCTTTTCCATTAAAATATATTTCTTAAATGAAAATTCAATAAAATGGAGAACGCCGGAATACCAGATATAAACAGTGTGGAAGATTTTTTGAAAATGGAAAAAGACGAAGTTGAAAACGTAGAAAATAAAGAAGAAATGGAAAAAGACGTTGAAAACGTAGGAAACAAAGAAGAAACCGAAAATTCGGAGAAAGAGGAATGGATGGACATTTTGGGAAACGGACAGTTAAAAAAGAAAGTCTTAAAAAACGGCGAGCCAGATAGTAGACCGTCGAACGGTAATATATGCACGATCAGTTATGTTGGTAGACTGAGCGATGGGACTGAAATTGAGCGAGGGGAAAAAGTTGAAATTTACTTAGGAGATTATGAAACCGTTCAAGGTATCGATTTCGCTTTGGCTTTAATGGATAATGGCGAAGAAGCGGAACTTGTCGTCTCACCACGTTTTGGTTACGGTTCTTTAGGTTTAAAACCGTCCGTACCGCCCGACTCGACTCTAACGTACAACCTGACTCTCCACGACGTACAAATTGAAGAGCCAATCACAAGCTACGATCTTGACAAAAGACTCAAAATCGGACTGAGGAAAAAGGAAAGAGGAAATTTTTGGTACACAAGAGGCGATTACACGTTGGCCATACATTTGTACAGAAGCGCTTTAGAATTTTTGGACGATGAAAGTGAAATATTGTTGGAAGAGAGGCTTAAGACGTATAACAATTTGGGCGCTGCGCAGATGAAAATAAACGCATATGATGCAGCGATGACATCCGTCGATAACGTCCTCGCCGTTCAACCTGACAACGTAAAAGCCCTTTTTAGAAAAGCTTTGATTTTCAAATCGAAAAATGATATCGAACAAAGCATCGCTGTCGTCCGACAGGGCCTTCAAATCGACCCGAACAACAAACCTTTCCAACAAGAACTCTCATCTTTACTTGCCACTCAACGAGTCAACAACTCCAAACAGAAAGACCTCTATAAAAAAATGATGGGGAACAAACCGAACAACGAGAAGAAACCGAAGACATCAAAATTCGGTGCGTACACCATCATCGCTGTCGTCAGCGTCGCAGTCGCTGCCATCGGAGCAATCGTCGTCAGATACAAAGTCTCATAATTACCTTTTTTTATTATTTACATTTAGTATTTCATATTTTCCAAATTTCCCTTCTACCACCACATTCCGTTTTTAATCAAAATAACTTGAATTAAAACATGAAAGCATTTTTCAGCCTATTGTTAATTTGTTTGTATAAAATAAAATTTATTGAATCAATTTTTCATTTATTTTATGTCATCATTAATTAAAGTACTGGTTTGAAGAGCTTCCAACGAAAACTTCCTTAAATAGAAATATCTATATAGGAGGGGGAAGTATAACGAAGGGGACGTAAAACGTAGGGGGAAGTATATGAGAGGGGAAGTATAACGGAGTGGGAAGTATATGGGAGGGGAAGTATAACGGAGGGAGAAGTATATGGGAGGGGAAGTATAACGGAGGGAGAAGTATATGGGAGGGGAAGTATAAGTGAGGGAGAAGTATATGGGAGGGGAAGTATAAGTGAGGGGTAGTATAACGGAGGAGGAAGTATAAGGGAACGAAAGTATAACGGAAGGGGATGTATAAGGGAGGGAAAGTATAAAGGAGAATTTTCCAAGTTTTTTTTTTCGAAAATTTTTCAGTTTTTTTTTTTTCGATCATGAAACTATAATATTTCTGAATAAGCATTTCTTTAAAATCAATTTCATTGTTTCATGAAACTAATGACTGTAAAGCAGTTAGTATTTATAAAATTGTAATAAATATAAAAAAAAACTCACCTATTGAAAAAAGAAAAAATAGGTAGATTTCGAAGAAAACAAATCCCCAGCCGCAGCTCTGGACAGGACTGGACTTGATGACTGACTTGATCGTGCAAGCGTTTTGTGATTTTCCCACTTTTTTCTGCGATAACATTTTATTGCAAAAAAAAATCCAAAACAATAATATCTTTAATGAATTTGAAATAGTAAGAGCATTTTTATTTATTTATTTTAATATGTATACGTAAAATTGTATATTTTTTGTATTTTATGGACCCAAAAAATTGAGGAGGCCGTGGTTTCTATCCGTCATCCGCTTTTCTAAAAGTTTACTTCAGATTTTTGTAATACCTTTTGCCAATTGTTTTAAATTTTCTTTTTAATATTAGGATAAGAATTAGTAGAAACGCCATTAAAAAAAGAAATAAAAATTTATTGTGAAGGAGGGGGGGGGGGTTATTGGAAGAAAGAAGGTTGGCAGCACTGTTTTCCCCCACCTAATCAGTTTTCATCCCTTTCGATCAACGGTCGGTCTCTCGTTCCTTCGGTTTTTTTTTGTACATTTAAATTTTTTTTAAAAAGAGAAAAATAGATGTTTGTAAATTTGCGTCTGGAATAAAATAATGTTATTTTATTCATAAGAAATTTGAAATTCCAGTTTTAAATCCCGGCCTTGCTTGAGAAGACCAAATGTATCGCATCTCCTTTCGTTTCCTTTTTCCTTTCTTCTCATCCGATCCAGGATTTTCGGCGAACTTCAAACGGTGAGTGTTTTTAACCACATTTGTGGTGTTGGGTTTGAAATGTTGGAAAACATTAAAATTTTACAAAAATACATTTTGGATTTTTAAGAAAAAAATTAAAACTTTTTAGAATAAAAAGTTTCCACCACCTCCCCCCCCATTCCCGACAAGCTTGAACATGCAAGGCTGGCGTTGGTTCAGTCCGAACAGGTGTCGACGGTTTTCTGTTTTGTGGTGAATTTTAGTCGCCATTTTGGTTTGTTGAAAATCTATTTCTTTTTTAACTTCCTTAAAGAAGCTATTGTGATACCCTCCATGTCGGGTTTTTGGGGAGGGGTCTTCCGGGGTCCGGAGGGTAAAATCGAATATTGATCTTTACCGATCTCAACTTTGTCTGTGGTGCCGGCCGGCCGTAGCATTTTTTTCCGGAACACTTTACGGCCACAGTTTTCATCCGATTTTCACCAAATTTTTACACAAATTTCTTTAGCCGGTGAAGAAGAATATGACGAGGGCGATTTTTGAATTTCGAAAAAATGGCGGAGATATGTCTGTTTGAAATTTTAAAAAATTCGCTGCGGCCGAACCGTTAATCCGATTTTCACCAATTACTCCTTATATTTCTTAAGAATTTTTGGTGCAAAAAAATTGCCACTTTTTAATTACTATTTTTATTAGTAGGGAGAAATTTCGTACTTCTACCCTTTACGAGAGGCACATCCCTAGGCCAAAGAGCCCATTATTTCTACCTTGAGACTTGGAAAATTTTTCGAAAAAAAGAACTTAGAAAATTTTTCGAAAAAAACTTTGAAAATTTTTTGAAAAAAAAAATTTTTTTTTTTTGGACAAAAAAACTTTGAAAATTTTTCGAAAAAAAAAGTTAAAACTTAGAAAATTTTTTGAAAAAAAGAACTTATAAAATTTTTCAAAAAAAAAAACCCGGAAAATTTTTCGCAAAAACAAACTTGCAAAATTGTCCTTTATACTTTCCCTCCCTACTAAATCCCCTTCCTTTATACTTCCCCCTCCATTATACTTCTCCCTCTGTTATACTTCCTACTCCGTTATACTCTCCCCTCCGTTATACTTCCCCCTCCGTTATACTTCCCCCTCCGTTATACTTCCCCCTCCCATATACTTCCCCTCTGTTATACTTCCTACTCCGTTATACTTTCCCCTCCGTTATACTTCCCCCTCCGTTATACTTCCCCTCCGTTATACTTCCCCCTCCCATATACTTCCCCCTCCCATATACTTCCCACTACGTTTTACGTCCCCTCCGTTATACTTCCCCCTCCTATATAGATACTTCTCTTTAAGGAAGTTTTCGTTGGAAGCTCTTCAAACCAGTACTTTTTTGTTTTTATTTTTTGGTCCCAAGATAACGTTAACCCCTTAATTAGGTTTTCTTTTAACTTCCTTAAAGAAGTTATTGTTTTACCCTTCATGTCGGGTTTTTGAGATAGGGTCTTCCAGACACCGGATCTTTACCGATCTCAACTTTGTCTGTGGTGCCGTCCGGCCGTACCATTTTTTCCGGAACACTTTACGGCCGTAGATTTTCACCAAATTTTCTCACGAATTTCTTTAGCCGGTGAACAAGAAACTAACGAGGGCGATTTTTGAAAATTTTAGCGATTTTAAAAAATTCGCTGCGGCCAAACCGTTGGTCCGATTTTCACCAATTACTCCTTATTTTTTTTAAGAATTTTTGGTGTAAAAAAATTGCCACTTTTTAATTATTAATTTTTTTTAGTAGGGAGAAATTTCGTACTTCTACCCTTAACGAGAGGCACATCCCTAGGCCAAAGAGCCCATTATTTCTACCTTGACACTTAGAAAACGTCGAGGGTATCGCAATAACTTCTTTAAGGAAGTTAAAATTTTCGAAAAAATAACTTAAAAAATTTTTCAAAAAAAAACCCGGAAAATTTTTGACAAACAAAACTTAGAAAATTTTTCCAAAAAAAAAAACTTAAAAAATTTTCGAAAAAAAAGGAAAACCCGAAAATTTTTCGAAAAAAAAAATTAGAAAATTTTCGAAAAAAGAACTTGGAAAATTCTCCTTTATACTTTCCCTCCCTTATACATCCCCTTCCGTTATACTTTCGTTCCCTTATACTTCCCCCTCCGTTATACTTCACCCTCTGTTATACTACCCCCACTTAAACTTCCCCCTCCCATATACTTCCCCCTCCTATATAGATACTTCTCTTTAAGGAAGTTTTCGTTGGAAGCTCTTCATTTTTTTAAAAACTACAAATTTTTCGTTAAAAAAACGTAGAAATTATTTACAATTAAATGTTACAGAGGGAGAAAGAATGAAAAAAACGGATATTCCACGACCGGTTTCGGCGTAATACGCAAATTATTATTCCCCTCCTTTCTACTTACCTCCCTTATACTTCCCCTCCCTTATACTTCACCCTCCCTAAACTTCTCCTCCGTTATTCTTCCCCCTCCTATATTGTTCCTTCTCTTTAAGGTCGTTGGAAGCTCTTCAAACTATTACATACTTTCTTACTTTTTTCATTAGTTTTAAGCGAGGAAAAAAATTATGAAGACTAAAAGGTTTAAAGAAATAATTAAAAACGATTAAACAGTTTATTTTTTTTCAAGCTGTTTTTTGGCTTTCTTGTTTGCGAGCCCAGGATTGAAGGTAGTCTCTAGCGTGACCGCTCCAATTTTCTTCTGTCGCATAAATAAGAGGAGTTTTCTTGTCGTTATCTTCAGCAAACAAGTTTGCTTTTGTATTGTCGCCTAAATATTCCAAAACCTGCCAGTTTCCACTTTTGGCCGCATAATGAGCGGGAGTCCTTCCCTTATTATCAGCAGCATTTACATCAGCTCCTTTTTTCACTAATGTTTGAACCAGTTCCAATGTATCTTTGTAGTATTCAGCCGCTGTGTGGAGAGGAGTTTCTTTATCTTTTCCAGCTCCTGTAACTGGTACTGAAAGATCGATGAAATACTTCAACATTTCCAAATTGTTTTTAGTGATCGAAAACCTAAGGAGACGATAACTATTGTCATTGAGGACTACAGCGCCTTTCCCGACCAAATATTTGACCGTTTCCAACGAATTGGCATCAGCTGCTTCTAAAAGTGCGGAATTCCCATATTTGTTCAAGGCGTTTATGTCGGCACCTTTTTCAATTAAATACTTAACTGATTCTAATTGCCCTCTTGTAGCAGCTCCGTGAAGAGCTGTGTTCTTTAGTTTATTTTCGGCCTTCACGTTAGCACCTTTTTCGACTAAATATTTAACAATTGCTAAATTTCCAGGTTCTTTGCTTGAAGTAGCGTAGAGAAGGGGGGTATTGCCGTCGGAGTCAGCAGCATTTACGTTCGCTCCTTTTTCGATTAAATATTTCACCACTGCCAATCTCTCTTCAACCAATGGCTTTACGTCAGGAGATTGTGATGCACTCATCAAAGGTGTCACATCGTAGTCGCCTTTTATGTTCACGTCGACTTTTTCCTGTTCGACCAATCGTTTGACATCATCCAACTGACCCAGTATTGCCACCTTATTCAAAGCTGTAAAAAAAAAAAAAAAGATTGATCACTGACCAATTTTTGTGATAAGCCTTGAATCTTAAAAATATCAGATCTCTATGGTGTTCCAACCCAAGACCGGCAACTTTAGGGGCAAAGCAGTTAGTCCCACAAAAAAAACTAAAATGCAAACCCCCCAAAATTGCAAAATGCAAAATTTTCGAAAAAAAAAACTTAAAAATTTTTCGGAAAAAAAAGGAAAACCCGGAAAATTTTTCGGAAAAAAACTTGGCAAATTTTTTGAAAAAAAAAAAAAAAAAAAAACTTTTGGGAAAAAACAGAATTCGGACAATTTTTCAAAAATAAACTTAGAAAATTTTTTCGAAAAAACAAACTTGGAAAATTCTCCTTATACTTTCCCTCCCTTATACATCCCCTTCCGTTATACTTTCGTTCCCTTATACTTCCCCCTCCCTTATACTTCACCCTCTGTTATACTTCCCCTCACTTATACTTCCCCCTCCCATATACTTCCCACTCCGTTATACCCTACGTTTTACTTCCCTCCGTTATACTTCCCCCTCCTATATAGATACTTCTCTTCAAGGAAGTTTTCGTGGGAAGCTCTTCAAACCAGTACTTTTATTCTACGCTTTCAAGTTGATTTGACTCGATTTCCAATAAAAATAGAAAAAAGTAAAAGTTGCTTAAAATGGAGCATAGAATCGATTAAAAGCATAAAAACATAGGGTTATCATTTTAAAAAACCCTGTATACAAAAACCAAAATGTACCAAATGAAGTTGATTCCCCATCCAAAATAATGGGGGTTCACGTTAAGCTTTTTTATTTGTCAGACTATATGCTTCTTAAGTTGCTGGTCCACTCTAGTTGGAACACCCTGTATATCCCTAGGTTTAAATCCCCCTTTTCTTGCTTAATAAATATCTTGAGTTATTTTTATTTTTTAAAAAAAAGAAGTAGATATAACCAATGAGCAAGAGGCTTACTCTTCTTATTGGTTAATCTACCTTTTTTGTTAATTGTATTAGCACACATTAGGCTTATTACAAAGGGGGAGGGGGATCAGACCAGGCGGGGGCTTTCGCCATAATGCCGTGGCGCCCTTTGGGCCAACTACCAGAGTAGTGGCCTAACTAAATTATCCACAGATTTTGTAGAAGGATATTTTTAATTGGAATTTTACTTCCAACCAAAATCCCTATACCCAACCTGGGATCAATATCTTGAGTTATTCTCAAAGGATTTTTATGTTGATTCAGAATCAAAAGAAAATATTTTTCTGATATTTTGGTTCTTCGAGGCATACTATAAAACAAAAGGATAGTTACTCACCGTTTTTTTTTCCAAGACACCCTTGTGTCAAAACAAATAGAAAGAAAGAAACGAAAGCGACTTTCATCGTGGAAGAAACTAGGAAATCTCAAATCGTCGATTCCCTTTTTAACCGATTTTTTGGCACTATCGAATATAAGTCAAAAGTTAAAAGTTTATCAACAATTTTATCATATAGACACCTTATATAATTGTTTTATTTATCTATTTTTTTTCTTCTCACTGTATCAGAAAAATTTAAGTTGGTAATAGGTATGTGGTAGGACAAGAATAGAGCGGTTGTCACACTTGAATATCTTGATTGACACTGGCCTCCACCAACAAGGATGTAAGAGATTTACCAGATTTAACAATTTATTCTGTCCTTGGCCTTCCATCAAGAATCCCTAACAACAAAGCAACCTTTTCGCCCTTAACAAGCAACCTTTTAGCCCTTAACAAGCAACCTTTTAGCCCTTAACAAGCAACCTTTTCGCCCTTCGTGAATCCCAAGGAAATGCAAAATTCTTGTAATTTTTGTTCTCTTGCTCTTTGATTCAGGAGCATGAAGGGAAAAAATATAAAAAATTTGTATGAGCCTGCAGCGTTCTAAGTTATTTCCCTGGAGGCTTTAATCTTTCATTAAATTTTAATTAAAAGGTGAACTATTCCTACTAAAAATGATAATAAATTTTACTGACCATACTAGTACTAAAAAATTATATGAGATATTAAAGATATTAAAGATTATATTAAAGATATCAAAGTCATTAATTTGTGATAATGGTAGTCATTCAGTTTTTTTTTAGCTGGAGATGCTTTATCGGCTTGTTATCGGGTTAAGATATTTAGAGTTTTCTAAAAAAAGAAAAACCCTTTTTTCTCGAAAACCGTTTTGAGAATTTGATTTTGAACTTTTTGACCTGAAATGTCAGCTCTTGTTTATACAGGGTGTCCCAACTAGAGTGGACCATCACTGCGAAGCATTTAGACTGAGGTGATCCTGACAGAACTAAAAGTACTTGTTTGAAGAGCTTCCAACGAAAACTTCCTTAAAGAGAAGTACAATATAGGTGGGGAAGTAAATAGGGGAAGTATAAGGGAGGGAAAGTATAAGGGAAGGGAAGCGTAAGGGGAAGTAAACGGAGGGGGAAGTATAATTAAATAAATAAAAAAATTTTCAGAGTTTTTTTTTTTCCAAAAGTCTAAGTTTTCTTTTTAAATTTGCGCTATTTGTTTTTTTCCCCCGAAAAATTTGTTAAGTCCTTTTTTTTGGATTTTTTTTAAAGTATCAAGGTAGAAATAATGGGATTTTTGTCCAAGAGAGGTCCCTCTAGTAAGGCGTGGAAGTATGAGATTTCTCCCTACTAAAATGAAATTAATGTGAAAAAAAAGATAATTTTTTTACACCGAAATTCTTAAAAAATAAGAAAATTAGTGAAAATTTGGTGAAATGACCAATGGTTCGGCCGCATCGATTTTTTAAAATTTCAAACAGATCTCCGTCGTTTTTTCGAAATTCTAAAATCGCAGTCGTTAGTTTTTGTTCACCGACTAAAGAAAATTTGGTGAAAATCTAGTGAAAATCGGTTGAAATCTGGTTGGAAACCGTGAAGTTTTCCGGAAAAAAATGACGGCCGGCCGGCACCTCAGACAAAGTTGAGATCGGTATTCGAATTGAACCTACGGGGTCTGGAAGACCCTTCCCAAAAACACGACGTGGAGGGTATCACAATAACTTCTTTAAGGAAGTTAAAAGAAGGAAGTCTTCAGCCAGCCTGTCCCTACGGTGGGGAGGACAGAGTAATACAATATCTTGCCTTTGAGAAAGTTAAAAACCTTTCTAACAATTCATAAAGTATAATTTATTATATAAAATACATTCATAATAATCATAAATAACCATATAACCAAACACAATAATTGCATTTAAAAGTAATAGTATTTTTTTCTGAAACAGCGACATTAGTTTCTTCATAAGTCGCAAATCTCAACCTAAAAATAATTTTGATATAAAAACATTGATGACCCTATTTCAGCCCATTATATAATAGATTATTTACAAAATAATTTTTTATATACATATTTGCGATAAAGTGTAGGTAACATAATTAAAGTTTTGTTTAATCGATGGCTAGCGATCGAAAGCTTCCCCATTGTCGAGTTTTTCTTTTTTTGTGGTCTCTTTTTCAAATCGGCGACCAATTTACTGCTATCTTTCAACCATTCTGAATACTCTTTTTTCATTGTCTTGTACTGCTCATCTTTAAGACAAAAAATAAAATTAAGAAAGACAAATATTTTAAAATACCATGAAGTGCAGAGGTCGATTTGCTCATTCCGCCGTAGTCTTCAGGAAGAATGTCTAGTGGGACATATTTCTCTAATGAATCTAAACTGCTGTGCATGTTTAGCTGGAAAAATTGTTTTGATTAGTGTATGAATATTGGTAGTTTTTACCAGGTCGATTAATCCGGATTTCATGAGTGGCTTGATGAGCATAAGTACTTTGTCCATGAAGGAAGCTGTGTTTAAAATATGGACACCTTTAAGCCTTGGATGACACTCCTAAAAAATAATTGTTAAATCCATGGTAATTTAAGGGAGTCTACCTGGATGTAAACCATGAAGGTTTTTATGAGATACATGACGGTCGAGGCTCGGGCGAGATGGCCGATCGAGGTCCCTTTCATGTCGAAAAGAACGACGTAGCCGGCGACGATGCCGTCTTCGGAGATTCTGAAGTCGTTGTACGCGAAGAATGCTCTGAGGGCATCTTGGAATATGAATTTTGACGGATCCGTATCTTGGAGGCGATACAAAATTACTTTGTAGCCATCAGGGGTTGTTTCGGTAAAGAAGCAAGCTCGCTGAAATTCAAAGAAAAGTATTAGGTGTACAAAATGAAACTCAGCAGTAAATTTGAATTTTGTAGATTTTAGCCGAGTTTCATTTGTGCACCTAGTAGTTCATTTTTTCAAAATTTTGAACATTTTAGGCGTTAAAGTCCATCAAAAGTTGACCTTCTCCGTGTAAGAAGGTTATTGAAGTATAACCATTAAGAAGGTTAATTTTTAAAGGCTTGTAAATCGTAAACCGTTACAGGTATTGAAAAAATGCACTAAATAAAATCTGTTGGAAATTTAATTCTCTTTAATTTTATTCTATTCATTTTTTCTCTAGGACGCACTGTTTTCAAGATAAATTTATTTTAAAAAAAATTATTTTCCGAAAATGGTGCATCCTAGAAAAAAATTAAGTACAAATTTATAGAGAATTAAATTCTCTATAATTTTTATTGATTAGGTGTACAAAATGAAACTCAGCCACGGGGTATATTTGAATTTTGTAGATTTTAGCCGAGTTTCATTTTGTACACTTAATAAAATAATTTTAAAAATGGATGATTTTTAATAGTTTAAAAATTAAAATGGGTGATCCGTTATTTCTGAACCGTGTATTTGCGTAGGTAATGTAAAAATGCGGAAGAAAAAAAATGAAATTGAAAGTCTCCCTGGAAACGGCCCGGTCGGTTTCTCAATGAAGTCAGTGACGGAGCTCAAGACGTCCTTGCAAGAGTTCCTGAATCCCGGCATGCGTGAGCGCCTCTCGTTACGCAATTCCCGTTCGCAATATTAGGTGAGCCGGCTCTCCTTTCGTCATACCCGAAAGGACCCACGAAATCTTCGAAAACGTGTTATTTTTAGAAATCTTCGTAGTTTTTGGGTCGTTTTCCTTAATTTCCTGGTGTTTAACACCCGTGAAACCTGCTGTTCGGTGTTTAACACCTTTTTTACCGGGGCTTTTTACCCGTTAAATCAGGTGGACGGACGTTAAACATCTCTATTACCGGCTTTCGGGTAGTTTTCATCGATTTCCTGGTGTAAAAACACCCGTTAAACCAGGTATTCTGGTGTTAAACATCTTTTTTTCTCGGGGTTTTGGTCATTTTCCTCGATTTCTGTGTAGTCACACTCGTTTAATCAGGTGCACGAGCGTTTAAGATTTCTTTTACCGACTTTTGGATCGTTTTCATCGATTTTCTGGTGTAAAAACACCCGTTAAACCATGTATTCTGGTGTTAAACATCTTTTTTCTCGGGGCTTTTGGTCATTTTCTTCGATTTCTGGGTGTAGAAACACCTGTTTAATCAAGGGCGGACGTATCTCTATTACCGGCTTTCGGGTTTCGATTTCTGGTGTGAAAACACCCGTTAAACCAG